>BQNB010107603.1:0-23136 GCA_026074375.1 Tanacetum coccineum | reverse complement strand
ATGTTCTAACTCAAAATATATTATCTTCTTCAATGTTTCTCTATGAGGATCCAAGACCAGCTTGCACCACGACATTAAATGAAACGATGTTGCTGTGAAACATACATATGTTTCGCTTTTGATTTCTTAATTAACTAATTGGGACAATGTGTTCAAAGATGTACAGTATATAATTAGTTGTGGAAGAGTTGGACTTGGACCTACACAACATAAAACAAAAACAAAAACTAAAAACAAATGGCCTAAAAACATATCACCAAATCACAATGGCTGACCTTCTAACACAACTTAAAACTAAGCCATAAAGTATTATTTTTATTTAACAAAAACACAACTTGAAAAGAAAACTCAAAATATAGATGGCCTTGTGCACAAGAGCATCTCGTACAGACTAAAATCCAGCTCGAAAAGACACATGTGTACATGAGTATAGAAACTATAATTGATGTATTTGTTTTCAAATATAGTAAGATTCAGAGGTGATAAACAAGTGATCTGAACGTATTGAGATATTCCTAAGTAAAACCGTTAATGTCTAACATGAATTGATAAAATCTAAGTCCCGTAATGTTAGCTTATAGACACAAAAACAAATGGCCCAAAACTTATACCTGCAGACATGATGGAATCAGCTAATGGTAACTCACACTTGTTATACAGATTTTGTGATGCAGGAGTTGAGGTAATTTGTTGCAATTTTTAAGCAACAGGCACGTCCCTCAGCCATTATCTGAAACACCCTCAATTCTCTTGAACTTGAACCGTTAACACAAATCAGTATATGTCCATCATTTAGGAAGTAACTAAAAAGGGTAAGATGGGTAACCTACTGGAGCTACACTAAATGTATCATATGATGCCACAATAGCTGGTTTGTATCGCCATCAGTTTTAGATCCAGACAACCATCCCTATGAAAAGTTAAATCGATATTAGAAATCACCCAGCAAACACTCTTTTGTCCCCATTTTCTAAGATGTACATAGGAAATAACCTGGATACTCGTAATTGTGGGTGATGAAAGTTTCTTAGGAGATGGTGATGAGACAATAAGATTGTATATGCAAATAGAAATAATAAAACTGTCATTATTTCATATTACAGAATGTAGTAAAAGCAAAACATTTTGTTTAATTCTTACAATTATTGAATGATTTTTATTTTATTAATTTACCTTATTTTGGTTGCTGAGAATTAGCACAAGAAGAAATCTAGGAGACACATGGCAGAAGAAGGACCTCCATCAGTCCCCTCAAAATCAGTAAACATCTTTGATAAACCAATCAGATAATGCAGACCTGTACACGATATCCCAATCCATCATAATTGTTTAGCAAAATATATAACAGTTCAATCTTCCACAATCAATACTCACCCTTTTACAGATCAGCAACTCTACAACATTCATTCAATCCCCTTAGAAATGGAAACCTCTGCAATTCAACAGTCAGCCTTTGTAGGTGAGTCAGGATTGAAGCTGCAGAATGAGCTTGTTAAGAAGACCAGCAGCTTCAATGGCGGACGCTTCACCATGGGCCGCACTGTCAAAAGTGCACCACAAAGCATTTGGTAAGAAACTTACACATTCAAGATTAATAACCAAATAACAGAAGGACTCTTTGTACGAGGCAAAACAGGTCTAAATGGCATGACCAGAAACACTTTCTTGTCCTACTTCACAATAATAATCATAACTTCTTAAGTTTAAATTGATATAAGAGAATTTTATGCATTAGAACTACACTATTTTATGATGCAGCTAGTGTCTAACATGAATTAATCTAAATCCTGTAACGTTAGCTTATAGACACATAAACAAATGGTCTAAAACTTATACCTGCAGACAGGATGAAATCAGCTAATGGTAACTCACACTTGTTATACAGATTTTGTGATGCAGGAGATGGTGCCAAATCTTTATCCTCTCAGGTACAAAGACCTGCCATTTTCTAAAACGCCTATAGAAGAGTTGAGGCAATTTGTTGCAATTTTTGAGCAACAGGAACGTCCCTCAGCCGTTATCTGAAACACCCTCGATTCTCTCGAACCTGAACCGTTAACACAAATCAGAGAGGACTATCAGGTTCCGGTCTTTACAGTCGGACCTTTGCACAAAATAACACCAAACCTACCTAGTAATTATCTCAAAGAGGACCCTGGCTCGATAAACAAGCTTCACAATCTGTTATCTACATAAGCTTTAGAACAGTCATCACATTAGATGCAAAAGTACTAGTCGAGATGGCCTGGGGTCTAGCCAAAAGTAAACAATGCTTTTTATGGGCTGTTAGACCGGGTTCAGTTTGTGACTCAGATTGACTCGAGTGTTTGCCAGAGGGGTTCATTAAGGAAACAAAAGAACGAGGCTTAATTGTTAAATGGGCGCCCCAAAAGGATGTTTCTTACTTATTGTTTAAGCTAAAGGATTCAGCTAAGGAGGAAATGGAACAAACAGGGCAAACTAATCAAACAGGTTGGAAGTCATATGAAAAGATTTAATGCATAACAGCTCCTAAAATACTTTATTAGAAAGAGAAGAATTATTTGTGACAGCATAGTTTTGGCAATCATATTTAGCTCATTAAATATTTAGTATAAAACTTCAAAAAATTGTTTTAAGGACCGGCCAACCCCATCCGCCTATTTTTTACCTGAATTATTTTAACGCATTCAGATCACTGAGAGAATTATCAACTTTACCTTGCTTTTGTCGTGAGCAGCAACAGCATCAATGAGAGGGGTACCAGGTCGTTGAATCTTCAAAGGCCGGATTCCGTTTGGCCTTTCATCATCAACTAGAGGAAGTGAAGATGATGGCCTAATAATTTCACGTTCAGTAAGAAACACATATACAGGTCGCTCTTTATCAGATGGTGATTGTCATTGACGAAGCTTTATAGGGGCTAGCAGGGGTGGTGGCCCCTCCAAATAAAAGACCATCATCTGTATTTTTATTGTATCTTATGTATGAGTACACTACTACAAAGAATACTTTTAAAGTTTGGCCCCTTCAAAATAAAACAATTTTATTTTGGCCCCTTCAATAAACATGGTCAAGCTCCGTCCATCACTGGTGGTTGTGGAACAATCCTTTCGGTAACTTCCTCTGTGTTCACACTCGGCTCAGTATCAGATGGTGGTTGTGGAACAATCCTTTCTGCAACTTCCTCTAACTATGTGTTTACACTTGACTCAGTATCAAATGGTGGTTGTGGAACAATCCTTTTTGCAACTTCCTCTGTGTTTACACTTGGCCCAGTTGGTAACTCGTTACTGGAACTTTCCATGTCTTCATAACCATTATCAGATTTCTCGTATGTTATATTTTCATTCTGATCTAGTGGAGGGGGAGTTTTATGTTGGGAAACCTGCATACTTTTATTAGCATAGATCGAATAACATTAACAAGTAAATTAACCTAAAGAATAACATATAATATAAGCAGTAAAAGAACGAGGGTCGTGTTAACACGATTCCCCCCTTAAAACCATTCACCGTTAGTTTCCCAGTACATCTCCAAAGCTGTTGTACAGCCGGACAATACAATCTGACCGTGAAAGATTACGAAAGGATCAAGGTTTAATGACGATGAAAACTGCCTGAAAGACTGCCTCAAAAGCTGCTGAGAATGTAGTATTTGGGATTATCTGAATTCTGTCTAACTAAAAAAATTGACTGAGACTGGTGATCTTAATATATTGGCCAACCCTGATCTATGGTCAACAAGCCAAAGATAGTTGCCGAAATTCGGTAACCAGCCGGGTTTATCTATACACACGATTTTGAAATGTTGATATATTCAACATTTGAATCTCAAGAATATTCTGGAACCTAACAACAAGCTGGTAGCAAAAAGATAGTGCTAAACGGCTTTCGTAGCAGCATCTGTGTCCCAAGGTCGCGCTGGCATCGCAAGATTCATGTGAACCGAACCCACGATGGCCCAGAAATCCATTTTTTTGCACCCCCCCACGCCCCCCACCCCCTCTCTCACCCCCGTCGTAGGCGTGGGAGCATAAACCCCATAAAAGAATTTAGAGGTCACTACAAAAGGTTCCTTATAACCCATTTCCCACTTCAACACTTTGGGGGCATGTGGGTATAGTTTCTTGTTTCCCCTAAATTTTGTGTCCACGTGCTCGACTTTGAGACACGAATATCTCATTCATCTTATAACCTAAACTCCCATTTGACATACTTTAAGCTCGTTCTAAGCCTCTCAAATGAGAGGAGAACACAAAATCCCCACCACAAAATACAAAATATATAACTAACTACAAATGTTAAATGGTGATCCAAAAGTTGAGCAAAACCTCACTTGGCAAACCATATTTTTCCAACAATGCCCCCCCACATAATGGAGATTCTACGGACCCCGAAAAACACCTCAAAAATTCGCAAAATTTTCCTGCGAACATCCAAGCATTAAAGGAAGGTTAGGTGTGACCCTCTTTGAACCTTCCCTTTGAGATCACTTATAGTCACAGGTCTGAATAACGCGAGCTGTCGCTTCGAACTCAACAACCCCAGTTAGTGTAGACGAAAGCAATTAACATACTCCATATAGGACTTCTCCCAGACCATCAAGGAACCGTCATAAGTCCCTGATCCCGTCATGGACATGAGCACATACGCCTCATTCTGCAAGACTCTTTAGTAATTAACTCCCCCCGACAATTCCCAACGAAATCGACCCTCCCACTTTCTCTCTCACATAGTTGATTTGCATCTTGAATCAATTATGAAACATATACTTTCTCAAATTTCATCATTGAATCTCTTCATGCTTTAATGATTTCATCCAGAACCATTAAAGCCCATATGTTAGACCTCGTCAACAAGTCACATTTGTTATAGAATGGGCTAGGAGGGTTACAAAAGATCATAACTCCCCCACATTGACGTGACTTCCCCACACATTTCTATAATTAGGTTGTCCATTGAACCTAGATCTTAGATCTCAAGTCAACTATGTAAGGTTTTCCTTCATAAAACTCATTCCTTCAAGGCTTTAGTCCCATTCCGTTTAGAACGACTTACTAACAAACTCTCGGCTTAAGCCTTTTGTAAACGATCCGCGATGTTATCCTTTGACACCTACATAGTCCAATTAGAAAACTCCTAGTTGAGAAGTTAGTTGTCGAGTATCGAGTATGTCGACGCGGATATTGGTCTGGACTTTCCATTATAACATTGTACTTTTAGCTCTTCCCAAGGCCTAATATTACTAACACAATGTTATACTATAAAAAATGGCCAAATACCCCCCCCTGGTTTAGGCCACCTTGGTATGTTCCTCTATTTAATTGACGTGACCATTCCGGCCTCTTCTCTCTTTCCTTCTTTTCTCCGCATTTATCTACTCGATAAATTCAATTCCATCTGAAACATAGCTATAACATTTTGCTTGAAGGACTTCCAGATAATAGCAAATTCCCCACCTAGAGTAAACACATATCCACTATGTCGATCTAGAAACCTTTAATGGTCTGAATATCCAATTTTCATCACTTGTAATCTCCCTCGATAACACAGGAGTCTATCATAATGCGTCCATAATCACGACTGATACAAAATAATGAAGTACCCTCGTTAAGCTTTCCAATGATGCATAACTTTGATTAACATCGTATAACCAACTTTAGCTACTAACCTTGCATATGCTAAGTTCAGTGCCGGGTACCTTGTCAACAAGTACATTAACATGACCACATATTACTTGAATACACCTAAATGGGCAAACACCTAAGCCTTAGTTTTTTAGATAATGCATACAGGTGTTCAATAGGGAGTTCTTAGCTTGGCCGAATCCCCGCAATAAGAGGTATTAAGAATATAGTCCACCCGTAACGTCTTGACGTTAAACAAACAAGTCCATTCATGAGTTCCGTATGATCTTAATTTTATTCCTAGAATCACAACAGCCAAACCCATATCCTTCGATGTCAAACCATGAATTAATAAACATTCTTTAGTGGAATCTAATTTATCTTTGTCGTTACTAACAACGATACGCATATCATTGAACAATACAAACCAAAATTACATAACCACTACTTTGTGATCCTTCACATATACACAACTGGTCGTCATTCATATTTTTGAATCCATTTACTAACAATGTGTGATCAAACTTTTGAGCCATTGTTTTTAGGAGCTAGCAATTAATCCCCATACAACGATTAACAAGTCTACAAACCTGTTCCCTCTTGTCCAGGAGCTATGAAACCCTCAGGTTGTTTCAATATATATTGTCTTCCTTCTCTAAATCTCCGTTTTAAGAAAAGCCGTTATCACATCCCATGTTTAGAATTTTACAAATTTCTTAATGTGGCAATACATTATCATTCTAAATCGCATAACCACCGGCTAATAATAACAAAGTAGTCAAGACCTTCCACGTTGTCTAAAACCCTTTGGAATACCAATCTTTGCCTTAATATTTTTCAACGGAGCCCATCAGCTTTCCTCTTCTTCTTGAATGACCATTTATATAAGCCTAGTGGTTTATAACCAAGGGTAAATCCCCTACGAGCTCCATGTATGGTTTAGTTAAAATAGATTCTATTCACTATTTGATGGTCTTTCTCTCCATTGTGTTGCCCTTCCGATGAAGTTAACCAGTTCTTCGTTAAGTGTGGTTAACGTAGAGGGTTCATATTCTACATAAAAGCAAACCAAATCGGGTTCCAAAACGATTTTCTCGTTTCTTGTCTAATTGCTTCTCTTTCCTGTTTTTTGAACTAGTCTCTCATCTTGGAGATCATTATCATCTCTTTGTTTCTTATCTTGGACAACTTTGTCATCTAATCTAGATGAGCTTCCAGTTTCTTTTGATAAACAATGAAATATATCTTCAAAGAAAGAAGCATTCCTTAATTCCATTACCGTATTCTTTTGTATATCTGGATTTTTTTATTCATGTACAATGAAACGATAAGCTATTGCTTTTCCCTTAGACAAATCCAATTAATATACAAACCCGATTTAGGTGTCAATTCTTTTGGGCCTTAGGGATTGGTCACAACAACTTGGCAAAACAACCCCACACTCTGTAATATTGATATGATGGTTTTTTTTCCTATACATTAATTCATAAGGTATGTCCTCTTCCTTTTTCTTTTTAATGAGGTGTCTTATTTAAAAGATAATATCCGTGAGAATTAGGCTTCCCCCCACATTCCGATTCCATACCAAGCACTAAGCAAACAATATCAACATGGCAGTAACCATTTCTTTCAAGGTACGGTTCTTCCTTTCGGCAATACCGTTTTGCTGAGGTGAATAGGGAGCAGTGAACTCGTGTCTAATTCCATGTTTCGCACAAAGCTCGGCGAATGGAGCCACGTATTCACCTCCTCTATCACTTCGTACAACCTTGATTTTCTTACCAAGTTGATTCTCAACTTCGGTTTTGTATAGAACAAACTTGTCTATAGCTTCATCTTTACTTTTCAACAAGTAAACATAGCAATACTTGGTACAATCATCAATAAACGTGATAAAGTACTTATTGCCACCCTTCGTGGGTAGTGATTTCAAATCACATATGTCTGTGTGTATCATATCAAGTGGTTCGGTTGTTCGCTTAACCGATTTGAAAGAAGTTCTTGTAAGTTTGGCTTCAACACAAGTTTCACATTTGTATTTAGAATCAATATGAAAGTTTGGTATGCTATTAAATTTAATCAAACGACGCATCGAATTAAAATTTACATGTCCAAGACGACCATGCCACACATTAGAAGACTCAATCAAGTAAGCAGAAGAGTTCATTTTATTGATATCATTCTTGACCACCATTACATTGAGTTTAAACATAGCATTCACTGCATAACCCTTACCAACATACATTTGATTCTTAGACAAAACAAACTTATCAGACTCAAAGACTAAACGAAAACCAAACTTGTTTAACAGCCAACCGGACACAAGATTCTTGCGAATCTCCGGAACATACAAGACATTAGTCAACTTGAGCTCTTTCTCGGATGTCATCTTCAAAATAACATCTCCTTCACCCTTGATATCAGCAGTTGCAGAGTTGCCCATATACAGCTTCTGTCCATTGTCAACCGCTCTGAAAGAGTGAAACATACTCTTATCAGCACACACATGACGAGTTGCCCCAGTATCAATCCACCAACCACTGTTGTTAGTACCTACCAGGTTAACCTCAGAGATCATGGCACACACGTCAGACACCATCGCAATCATGTCCACATTCTCATCCACCATATTTGCCTGACGTGGATTCACCCGCTTCGGCATCTTGCAATTAGCAGCACGGTGACCTGGTTGGTCACAGTTGTAGCAAGTCCCCTGGAACTTCTGTTTCACAATCCCAGCTTTAGGAGCAAGGTACTCAGACTTCCCTTTGCCCTTCTTGTCATTCTTCTTTTTGTCTTTCTTATTTCCCTTGGAATTAAACCTTGAAGATGACCCAGCATGCTCAACCATATTAGCCTTGGCAGAATCAGGTGTATAAGTGTCTTTCTGAGCCAGCTTGTTGTCCTCTTCAATACGAAGACGAACAACCAAGTCTTCAACACTCATCTCCTTTCGCTTATGCTTCAAGTAGTTTTTAAATTCTACCCAGCTTGGAGGTAACTTTTCAATAATAGCAGCAACTTGAAAAGTTTCACTCAAGGTCATTCCCTCAGCATGAATGTCGTGTAGCAGAACCTGCAGGTCTTGAACCTGACTTATCACGTTCTTTGAATCAACCATCTTGTAATCCAAAAACCGAGCTACCACGAACTTCTTTGTACCAGCATCCTCTGTTTTGTATTTGCGTTCCAATGACTCCCATAATTCTTTGGCAGTCGTGGTCTTGCAGTACACGTTATACAAAGGATCTATCAAACCATTCAGAACATAATTGTGGCACAAGAAGTCTGAATGTTTCCATGCTTCCACAGCTTGCACAGCCTGTGCATTAGAGGATTGACCTTCGGCAGGAGGTTCAACCTGAGGTGCAGTTTCTTTCAAGAACCGCGCAAGGCCTAAGGTGGTGAGATAGAAGAACATCTTCTGTTGCCACCTCTTAAAGTTCTGACCATTGAACTTTTCTGGTCTTTCTGCATGATTAGCCACTGTGTTGGTAGCCGGCGCACCGGTTGGGATCACAACAGTAGTCGCAGGAGGAGGAGTTTGAGTGTTAGTCATCCTGAAAGATTACACACAAACCGTTAGACAAACAGTAATCACTCGGTATCTGCTTGTACCGGATCTGTTTTACCGAAACTCAGTCTTGGTTTCAGTGAAAATAATATCAGTTTAATAGAAACTCAATCCTGGTTTCTATATCGAATTAATTAAAACGTTATGGATCTGTAACCGCAGAATAAAATCTGTTTTTGTTACCTGATTTCCAACGAAACTCTATCTAGGTTTCGACAGAAACAGTTTATACGAAAACTTGTTAACAATATTATATCGAATAATAAAAGCGTTTTAATTCTGTGTAAACAGAATCTGTTTTAAGACTGTTGGGAAACCTGCATACTTTTATTAGCGTAGATCGAATAACATTAACAAGTAAATTAACCTAAAGAATAACAGATAATATAAGCAGTAAAAGAACGAGGCTCGTGTTTAACACGATTCCCTTAAAACAGATTCGCCGTCTGTTTCCCAGGGTACAACGTCCAAAGCTGTTGTACAGCCGGACTAGACAATCTGACCTGAAAGATTACGGAAAGGATCGAGGTTTATGACCGATGATAACTGCTAGAAAGGCTGCTAAAACTGCTTCTGCGTATGGTATATTTGGAGTTCGTTTTTTGTCTACTAAAAAATGAATGAGACTGGTTCTTAATATAGGCAAACCCTATCTTGGTCAAGAAGCCAAAGATAGTTTGTGACACGATATCTCATTCATCTTAACTCCACTTTGGACATACTTTGGCTCGTTGTGAAGCTCTCATAGAGGAGAACACAAAGCCCCACTCTAATACAAAGACATATAACATCTACATATGTTAAATGGTGTCCAAAGTTTGCAAAACATCACTTTGCAAAGCCATATTTTTCCAACACTTTTTTTGTCAATCGTGATCATATGGTGCATTATTTATCCTTCACTAGGCTGCTAAAAGGTTTTCAAGAAAAATCAGTGAAAAAACATTAAATTTGCGACAAAAATTAATTTCCAATCTACTAACGGGTACATATTTGGCAATTCACTAGTAGGCTTATTAGAACTACATTTCCAGAATCAGGAACAAGTGTTCCATGAAGATGTTATTTACTAGCTGTTACAAAATAGGGAGTGACCTTCTTCATCTTTAACAAATGTTAAGATAATTACTGGGGGTTTTATATCCTCTAAAAAATAATGAACGCTAAAACGTGTTTATATGCTATAAGAAACTAGAATGAAACTGTTTTCAATTTGGTAGAAATTCATTATCTTATCACAAATGTATTTTTTCTAGCAAGTCTCATTATTTCTCATTAAAATGAAACGAAACACTCAAACCGTTTATCGTTGGGCTTTAAACAAACATGTCTCGCCTTTGTTTAGCTATTTTGTGGTGTTACTTCTAAAGAAGTGAATATAAAGGAGTGAATGTTATAAAACCATATTAGGCTATACATAAACTTTGAATGTAAAATATATGGAAAATAATTCTGATGAATAATAATCGGGTAAAGGCCATTTATTACCAACTTACTTTCTCATTTGTACCGTAATGACCAACTTACTTTTTTTTTTACACATTACACCAACGTACTTGATTGTTTTGTGATAATATCACCCAAATGACCGGTTAGATTTCACGTCATTAATTTAATTATTATTTTTTCATTTACAAATTCCACCTCACCCTCCACACTACTAAAAATGTCACATCATCCTCTATCATTTCTCCTTCATTACCATCACTATAATTGTTCATCATTAATTTAGATCAAAGATGTAATCCTTGTCCTGAACTTCATTTCTTTCTAAAAGTAACAATCGCTTTTTCATTCTTTCCATCACACACTCACCATCGACTGCATGTTATATATCCTTTGACTAGATATATCATTTTGAGAACATCACAATCATCACTCATTTCCAGGATCTTTCTTAATAAAACACCACCAACCGCCACCATTTACGAAACCAAATTAGAGAAGGTCAATCTCATCTTACCACTAGAGTAGTAGCCATGACGCGTGGTTATGGGAATGTGGATTTGTATTTGGGTTTTTGGTTATGGTGGGTATGAAAGATTTTGGTGGGTCGGGTTGGAAATCATGTTAAGGATTGGCTTTTGGGTTTGGGATTTGGGGTGTTATGTGGAGTTGTTAGCTGGTGTTGACAGTATGTAACTGTGTGTGCAGCTAACTAACACACTTGCTGGCAAATCATCAACCGTCGTTCGTCGTCGTGGGGCCCACTTAATAGAAACCGTCTTCAACCATCAAAATCTGTCAATCATCCATGCACCAGGTGACAACACTTTCATCCGAGCCTCGCCTTATGGTGGTTGTTGTGTATGAGGGCAGCCTGGAAACATGGTTCCCATATATGAATGGCGATTGGTAAGAAGATCCCCCAATATCCCAAAGTTGATTGGGCATCTGAGTATTTGACTAAGTGAATGTCTAATTGAGCTTATCTGGGTCTGCAAAGCTTACGTTTCTTGTACACTTCAACCATCAATGAAACTCCTTTAATTGTTACTCTGTATTTTGCTAATGTAAAAATTAGTTAAGGAATGAAGGACGAATGAGAGAATCAAGGAAGAAAAAATAAGGATTTGATACAAGGGTAAAAAAGTAACTAACTATTTTATTTATCATTTAAGCAACAACAAGTCGATTTCTTTTATGATCCACCTGAGTGGTCACTTGGAGATGCGGATAAGCTTCAATGGTTTCAAGGTTCTAACCGGTTTTTTAGTAGCTACTTTGTTGGATATGGGTTTTTGGATCTGGGTTTGTAGGTGTTGATTATGAATTTGTTGATGTTCTTGTTTGTTATGAATTTGGGAAGAATACTAGAGGTTGACTTTTTAGTTCTAGCTGGTGATGACTTTATTTATTTAATCTTTTATTTAATGTAAAAAATAAATACGTGGAAATAGTAATGCCAGCATGTCAGTAATAAGTTACCATATTGGTGATTTCGAACAAAATTTGAAAGTTCGTTGGTGTAATGTGTACAAAAAAAAGTAAGTTGGTCATTATGGTACAAATGAGAAAGTAAGTTGGTAATAAATGGCCTTTACCCATAATAATATGACTAAACTTGTGACTAAATAAACATGACAATAATTTAATGGTTTGTGAAAAGGTGGGTCACTCTTAGGGGTGGCAATTTCTGACCCGACACGAAACCCGACTTGATACCGACACGAAAATTAACAGGTTCGGGTTCAGTCTAATAGATTTCGGGTCGAACCATCTGACCCGTTTATTAAACAGGTTAGGTTCCGGGTGGGAATAAATTAAGCGGGTCGACCCGTCAACCTGTTTAAGATTTTTTCTAAAATTAAAAATTATTTATATTTTATTATATGTGTTAAATGGGTTAAACGGGTCGACCCGCAAACCCATTTAACCTATTTAACCCGTGTAATGTGGCAATTTTTGTATATAAAACGGGTTAAATGGGTCAACCCGAAACCAATTTAACATATTTAACTCGTGTAACCTATTTGACCCTGTTAGCCTTAAAATATGTCGACTTATACGTAATTACATTAGTTTTCATATAGCTGGATACGCAAGGACTAGATATGTCATTATAGGATAGTTTAGTTTATTCCGGGCTATATATTCCCCTCAATACTTTCATGAAGGGGTGAGGATAATCATTTTGTGTAATAAGTGTGTGTGTTTCTTTCTCTCTCTAAAAGCACACACATCTTTCCCTCTCTACTTTTCTCTCTTAATAAACATGGCAACTTATTTCTTTTATCCTCCCGACCTCCGGATCGTTGTTACTTATTTCTGCTCAAAATATATTATTACTTAAAACAGCTGAACTGCAACCACTCTTAACAACCAAACACTAACAAAAACTCAACGTGTTGCAGTTCTGATTAAAGCACCAAGGCAGCAGAATCAAAGAATCAACTTTGTCAGACCAAGAGCAAAGAGTGAAAGAATTCTTAAGAAGAAATTGGCCAAGAATCACTCTGGAATAGGTTCATAAAACTCCAATGCTCTTGATTTGGAGTAAATGTCGAATGAACAAATTCTGCACTTCTTTTGTATCTATATGATGTGCAGCTAGTATGTTATGGTTGTAACTTATGGTAGGATATCTTAACTTGTCGTGGTTTGTCAACTTGACAAGTAAACACTTTCATTGTTACTTGAATTGTATTCTAAACCTATTTACCTTGTATTTTCTTAATAATGTTGTGTTGTTGTTGCAGATAAGCTATATGCTTGCTAATGTATTATGCTTACTAATGTTAGAAAACAACATATATCCCACTAACATTCAAAATAAGGTCACATAACATTAAAAAGACAAATATTCCATATATTAAGCCTAAAGACTATTTATTAACAAATAAAACATGTAAAATTAAAATCACGTCGCAAATATATATAATTAACATGTTTTATTTATAAAAAAATACGAAAAAACCAAAACCCGGCCGGGTCTCATGACCCGGGTTGACCCGGGTCACTCCAAACCCGGCGGGTCAAACCGGGTTTCGAAAATATGAAACCCGGTTTAATTTGACCCGTTTTTTCGGCCGGAACCGGTTCAACCGGTTGACCCGGCCGGGTCGAACCGGGTTTCAAAACACTGGTTATGGTTGTAACTTATGGTTGGATATCTTAACTTGTCATGGTTTGTCAACTTGACAAGTAAACACTTTCATTGTTCATGAATTGTATTCTAAACCTATTTACCTTGTATTTTCTTAATAATGTTGTGTTGTTGTTGTAGATAAGCTACATGCTTGCTAATGTATTATGCTTACTAATGTTAGAAAACAACATATATCCCACTAACATTCAAAATAAGGTCACATAACATTAAAAAGACAACAACATTACATGCCATATCAGAATTATACAAAAACACTACACGTTAATTCATAACACAAAATGAAATAACAAGATCAATGAACACAACAACCAAACACAATATATGAAAACTTTATCGTAAACTTTGAGTTTTTACTTTATAAAAGTTAACTCCTCCATTTTTTGCAATTGGAAACTTTATCCTTCATTCGAATCTGGACTCCTAAACATCTTCTTGAATTTCTTTTTTTCCACATGCATCTTGTAAAGCAAATCTTTGTAATATTCACTTGGAAGCTCGGGGTCTAGAAACCCATAAAATCCACACTTTTCGTTCTCATCCTAACACATTTATAATTTAAATCAGTTACTGTACATTCAAAGATGATAACTTTCCTAACAGAAATAAATGAACTTACAAATATGGGACAAGAACTTGAATCTTCTACCAGTATTTCGAGGGGTCCAAGAAATTTGCTCGTCAATGGGTAAAGGACAATCACATTCGGTACGGTTGATGATTCCTTGTTGGGTCTTACAAAATGATCTGGAACTAGATGAACAAGATTTCATGTTTTAGGACAAGGAGGTCAAGCAGGTAAATGGGTACATGAAAAATGTCGTAATTTGAATTGTTTTTGTTTTAATAGAAAAATAAATAAATAAAATAACTACCCGAAACAATAAAAGTTCACAAGTCAATATCCGAAAAAATATAAAATCATTGAAACCATACAAATATTATAAATATACGTACAACTTTCAACATGTATCAGAACAATTTGGATACAAAATAAAAGAATGGATTAAAAATCAATGTATGAACATCCCAATCAAGCTACCAGTGGTTCAAATTAAGAATTTGCCTACGTAGAAATCTTAAGACGATCATCACAACCACCAACATCGTCAATCGCTTGATACCATGATCATGGTTCAAAACCTTATTATAAGCCATCGGTGATCGCTTTCCGAAATCATCAACGTTACCATCTTTATTTCTTTCACTATAAACATCTTCCAAATGGATTTCGACTGCTCTAGATCCACATATCTCATCTATAGCTTCTTCTGTTGCCATCATAAGAGCTTCTTCATCTTTTACATCGTCTTCACCTTCATTTTCATGCTCTATATAATCATCAACCCACAAATGGGGTGGAGGTGGCTCCATCTCCCTACGCTCATATTCCTCGATATCCATACCCCACTCGTTGTAATCTACCCCCGCCATTGCCAAAGCTTCGTTTGAAATCGACATGATATCTAATACAGTATTACACCTTTGTAACATGTAGTATTTTGAATACATGCTTGTGTGTTTTGTCCCACATATATATAGTACCCTTTCTACAAATATGGAAAATTCAAAGTGTGACATATAAGCACTTTTTGGAGTGAAAAAGGTAAACTTGCTCGTGACCATTTTATTGACCATTGACAAAAATGTAGTTATTTGATTTTATTCTCTAATTTGGCTGCTTGAATGTTACTCCATGATACACTCGTTGATATAATATGAGATTAGTTCATGACGTTTTGCATTTAATCGTTGCATACGCACGCAAAAACAAATGTGAACACACATATTTGCCCACAGTCAAATATCTAACTTGGTGTGAAATGAATACACGTTTGATTCTTTGATTTTAGCTAGTCACGAGTATAGTATTATTGTGTTAATAGGACAAGAAGAATCAATAAAACTTTCTATATAAAGTATACTTCTCCACATTTTAATTTTTATCTTTAAGTACAACAATTAAGGTCTTTAGAAAGTACTGTTAATTACTACGTATATGATACAAGTAAAGTTTAAAAGCCCTGATCGATTAAAATTTGGCTATTTTATCTCTATGCATATGTAGCTACATATGCAAAAGTTTAACTACTCAACTTATTTTGAATCATTAGAGCGGAGGGTACCCTTGGCTGTTGGCCAGACGCCATCACAGCAACCCAAAAAATTCTAGCGCCATCCACACCGTGCCTTGGCTAGTAAGCTGTGGGCTGGCAAATACTAGTGAGCGCCATAGCTTTAGTCCTTTTTTTTCCTTTTGTGTATTTAGTGGGTTATATGTGGACCAATGGCACCACTTTTTTGGCTATGGCTTGAGCCAACGAAGGAGCCACCCGAATGTGGTGCCATAGTAATTCCGGTGCCATAACACTTTTGCTGACGTGGCAACACTTTTTGTGTCATGGCTTGAAGCCATGGCTTGAGGGTACCCAGTGCTCTTAAACTTAATTATAACCGTTAAACCTGTAACTATTCGCTAATCTTCAAACTCTATTCCGAACCCCAAACACGTCATGTACAAAAAACCTAACCTTACCAAATTTTTATAACTCTAGTCCATGTACCCTTAGTTATCGATCAAGTATCAATATCATACCAATCGATACTTATGTAAAACCTGAACTTCCTTTTTAGCGAAAATCTAAAACCCTAACTAGTTTAGTGTTGCGGTTTTTAGAAACACGTTGCATAATATGATGGCAAAGTACGTATATAAAAAAGGCCGGCTGCAAAAAGATATTTGGCTTAATATGTGCCTAAGTGTACCAAAAAATATTAGGCAACACAAGGTTGTGTGGGGTTTGTTACACAACCCAAAATGATAAATAGCAAATGAAAAATATACGAGTAGTAGTTTGAAAACATAAGAATTAGTTGTTTTCTTATTACAATTATTATTGCAAGAAAGGTTGAAAAGTGTAAAATTATATAATTTAGTACTTAAATTTGTTGAGAACCGGTTGAAAAGCTTAAAAGTATATGTAATTAATTTTATACCTATAGCTGATAGTGTTTTATAATTAGTTTATAAAATAGTACAGTAGCTCCTTAGTTAAGCATTTATATAAAAATAGACATATCTTTATATCTTTCAATTAATTATGTGTTTAATTACGAATTGTAATAAATAAATACTATTATCATTGTCAAATTGAAGACATGATATGTGGAATATCGTAACGAACTCGTGAGAATTGTTATTGACCATTCATAAAGTTTCTTGCATTACAAGTTGTGATCACATGCTACATTTTTCATCTCAGGTGTTATATATTGACGAGGGGCCTTGAATATTTTCTTGAAGAAAAACGTAGTAAAAATAATACTGTATATGATAAAATGTATATTTGTCGTCAATCCGTTAACTACACATCCATAAATCATATGTGGAAGAATTTGAAATTGAAAAACATGTTCTTTTAAAAACACTGTAAGTTTCGAAAGACATGAAATTAAATTACCGTACTCATAACATATGAACTAGAAGAGTAGAAGATCTCGGGTTAGGAGATGCGGTTTCGACCCATTTTGTGACACTTTACCATAACATCTTAATTTCATGTTTGTCCAAATTTACATGATTCCATATATACATTCAATTCAAAATTATCTTATAGAGAATTTTAGTATTTTTTTTAACGGTTATTTGTATTAAACATCAAAAAAACGCTGCATTCTAACAAGGAGCTAGACGGCAGCGTATTACAAAATACCTATTTCAAGTACTAGAAACATAACATGCGTCCATAATACAAGAAAGCCATAAAGCCCAATCAAAAGAACTTTTTTTTACACCTATTATTCAACCAACAAAAACAAAGATGTTGTATTTTGATGAAGAGATCCTCTACCACGCACCTTTTTGCTCCAAAGATCTCATTTCTTGCATTCCAAATCAACCAAGATGATGAGAATATAAAGGATTCAAAACATGAGAGTTAATGTGCTTGAAATAACCTCTTCTTTTGCGAGCTAAGATTTTTGATGAAATTGATAATTTCCAAAAAGGAAAAGCCCGTCTTAAATTCAAAACCCCACCACAAAAAAAATGTTTTTCCAAAGTTGAGAGACCCACTCACATTTGGCCCAAATGTGATCAATAGTCTCATAATCATTGTTACAAATGGGACACAGGATCAAAGGTATGTCTATACCTTTGAGGTCTAACTCCACTCTAGTTGGGATACAGTTTCTCTCGGCACGCCAAACAAAAATTAAGACTTTTAAGGGAATGAGAGAAGACCATCTAGTTGGACGACCGATCGAGAGAAGCCCGCATTTATCAATAGCAACCCGCACTGATTTAACATAAAACAAATACGAGTTACTTAACAACAAACTCCAACCGTCTTCCCATGTACCATTAAGTATGATTTTGATTATCAAGTAGTCTATGTTTTATATGTAAAAGAGATCAACTCTATTCATCAACTGTGGGTGAATAGATAAATTTCCTAGGGAAATGTTATGAAACGAGTCAGTATGTGACCCGCGCGTTGCGGCGGGGGCTTATGTATAAGCCATCACAACCTGAGAATAACGAACTCATCATCAATTAATTGGCAAGTTATAAACCTTTTTCTAACAAACATGAGATGAATCAAGCACCATAAACATGTATAAGTCAACTGTGCAACATAATTCATTCAAATTAAGTTACAATGTCAATATACCCTTTGGAAATCAACCAACATGCTCTCTTAAAAGTCTTCAAAAGCCTTTTGACAACACCCCATTTACTTCTGTTAAGCTACATAACCCACATTGATAAGAAACTTGTGCAAGTCTTCCTCCATAAGAGCTACACGTTCAGATTCATCATAATGACAAATCTGGTATTCGCATCAAAACAAAGTTTAAGATAACATGAGAGGGTAATCGAGTCAATATAAGTTATATATAAGACGCTTTGAAATCGAGAGCTATGTATTACGAGAAACCAGGCAATCAATAAAGAGGTGTTGTGCAGTTTCAATTGTGTCATCACAAGTTGGGCAACAAGGACCCCAAATACTAATTAACACTTGCTGTTTTTCTCATGTAGATGTTCCATAACAAATAGGTCAATTGAATTGAAGGCTACTGTATGTCTTTATTTGGTAATTAATTTAAGTGTTCTAAACTTGTGAAATCTAGTTGGTACAAAAGTGTGTATCTGTATCACAGTTCGAACGATACTGTCAAAGTTTTGTACTATTAGATAATGAAGCATGTTGTTATGATGTATTATTCATACACTTATTTATAAATTAAAGTATTAGAGTAAACCCTAGTGGCTCCAAATACCCACAACCGGGCTTAGGCCTTATTTATCCCCTGAGCTAAGTAAACTCATTCCTCCGCGGTCCGAGCGAGCGAATCGCGAAAGCATAACTAGAAAAAGAAGAAAAAAACTCATTAAGACGCATAAATAAAATTCTTAACTTGATGAAAGACGCATCAACAACAAGCCGTTTTCATAACATATTTTTCAATACTTGAAGTTCAGCTAACTGATAAACCCTGGATAACCAATATAAACCGAAAGCATACGAAACAACAATATACGATGGCTTGTGGATTTATGATTGCACAAATCCACAAACCACAAAAATCACTAGTTGTAGTGGATTTATGACCTTAGCACAAATTACCAACACAGTTAAAAATAAACATACGATCGTGTGAATTTGTGACCTAGCACAAATCACCAACACAAATAAAAATAAACAAACAAATGTAGGTTTTTTTTTGGAATGGTAGAATGGATTTAGGGTTTGACAGGGTGGTTTGAGGGAGGCGGCTCAACGTAGCTACCTAGGTTGTAGATATAGACGCCGCTGCTGTAACTCATTTAGAACTAAGAAAAACCCTGTTAATTTAGATTGATTATTGATCACTATTTAACCCTAGTGGATCAAAAGCCCACAAACCGGGCTTGGGCCTATTTATCCCTAATATGTACAGTGTTTTATAATTAGACTTTGATAAAAAAATTCCCGGTGATCAAAAGAAAATAATTTAAAAAGCAAAATTTAATTAACATCTGAAAATCCTAATCAAAATTTAACTAATAAAGTAAATTGTTTAAGATATGTGTCTTGCTAGGAGTAGTGACCCCTTGAGCATGCAAATTTTTCATGCATAGTCACTATTATAGACTCCAACTAACATATTAATCTTTCGATGAGAATAGAGATACGGCTTCACACGATTTGTCTATTTCGGTGAGCGATAAGACGCTGCTTCATACGAAGTCATATCCGTCACTAGCTTTACTCCTCTTTTTACATACAACATCTTTTGTCGTTGTGACTTCCTTCTGATTTTCCATCTTCTTCAATTCATGTATGTTGTAAAAACTTACAACAACCAGAAATCTAGTTGAGCGTGATACTCGATATCCGAAGAGTCGAACAAGAAGCAAAACTATGTATTATGTCGACAATAGAAGTAAAACCGCACAAAAACGAGACTCAAACGATGGCTTTATTGATTCGTTTGTAAAGAAAAGAATGTACAAAAACCCCTCCCCCTCACCTTTTTATTGTAGAGATGAAGGGGGAAGTAAACCAACTCTAAACCAAGTTGAAACCAAACTGCTACAATGAGAATAGTCGACTCTTCTTTGAATGCCCTAATCTAAAGAAATTACTAAAGTACAAGGCCTGGTTAACAAGGCGGTCCCCGGTTCGAGGTTCCAGCATTGGATGAAGATGCTGAGTATCGGTTATGTTTAAGTGTTACTCCTAAGGTGGAAATTATAGGATATTAGGAGTAAACTTAACATAGGTTAGGGGGTTAAGTGTACATTGTAATTTAGATTAGGAATAGATTATAACTAGGATGTTTCCTATTTGATTTAGGAAAGTTTTCTACCCCCTCATCTCTATAAATAGGGATGAGGGGGATGCTAGTTATTCATTCTTCTTCCTCGTTGTAATAGCTTTATTAGGGTTTTAATAAATGTTTGGTACGAGGGTATAACGTGTGCATATTCTTGTCGGTTCTTTGTAGTCTCTCGTGTTTGCTACTTGTGCTCGATACAACTCGCGATCTAGCGTTCCGCGATCGAACTTCGGGTTTGTTGTCGTAATTGTCCAACAAGTGGTATCAAGAGCCATAGGTTTATTGTGGTCATTGAAGTTCGAGTGCTAGATCAAGGTTTTGAATCGTTTGAAGTATCGAGGTTCGGTCGTCGGCTCCGTAGGTCGATTGAAGCAAGACACTGATGTGAGGGTTCTTGTTATCAAACAAGTTAGATACAATATTATTATTTTAATATTTAAATCTCACGTAAAGATGACAAACTGAGTTTGGTCTTTTAGGTTTTTCGAAAAGGTGACTACAAGGTGACAAATAAAAAGTTTCGATCGTGGTTTGCGATCGGTGTTGCTTGTTCGAAATCGAGGATTTAGGGTTATTTTAATTAATTCGATTTGCAAAAAGGATTTTTAGCAACAAGGGGAATATTGCACACGGCTTGTGAGGCTATGTCGGGTGTTGTAAAGTTGGTTAAGAAGAAAAGAAACAACTAGACAAGGTTTTTAGCAAGGTATAAGAAGAATGACTAGTTCTATAACTAGGTTTGACATCAAAATATTCGATGGAAAGAATGACTTTGGGTTATGCCAAATAAAGATGCGTGCTTTAATGGTACAGCAGGGATGTGATGCTGCATTAGAGACATTACCCGCGGACATGAAGCAGGAAAAAAGACTGCTTTGATGAAGAAGGCATACAGTTGCTTGATTCTATGCTTGGGAGACCGGGTTTTTTCCGAGAATGTTATACGGTTACCAAGGAAACATCTGTTGCAGGAATTTGCGACGAAGTTTTTTGGATCTAAGTCTGTATATGATTAAGTCCTTAGCAAACAGACTGTATTTGAAGAAGAAGTTGTACACATACTATATGAGTCCAGGTACGAAACTGGGTGATCATATAGATGAGTTTAATAAGTTGATACTTGATTTGGCGAATATTGATATCGAGATTGAGGATGAGATCAGGCACTTATGTTACTTACGTCGTTGATCGTCTTATGAAAACTTTGTGGAAACATTGTTGTATTACGGAGGATCCTTGTGACTATGTGAGGATGTATCTAGCAACCTTGAATTCAAGGGAGTTGAAGAAAAGAACTAAAGGCATAAAGGAAGAAACTGGTGACGGGTTTATTGTATGGGGAAGGTCAGATAATTAGGTAAAGTCATTCTGGTGGGACGTTTCGTTGGTTTTTTTTTTTTTTTTTGTTTAAGTCAAGGGGTAGAAAACGCTAGATCGCGGTATGTATCGAGCACAAGTAACACCTTCAAACGACACCCTTTGAAGAATAAATAAACGAGAATAACGAAACACTACAAGTTGAACCGAATTATATTGTATTACCATAAAACCTCAAACCCGGTTACAAAGGAAAGAATAAAAGAATTCGTGTGTGTTTTCTTTGAGTCTATATTCCGCGCTAGCTTTCAAGGTTTGTTGGACTTATTTATTCAACAAGTTTACTCAAGAGCCAATGTTACGTTGGTTTCTTAAAGTTAGGTCGACTTAAAGGTGTCCGCGGGTTTCTTGGTATTCTAAGTCTTGGTGGTTCTTGGAAAACAAGTAAGGTTTAGCTTTGTCTCAGGATTCAAGAAAAGTGATTACTTGGAGTACAATGTATATCAAGGTTGTAGATATGAGGTGGAAAGATCGAAGCTTTAGGGTATTCTAAAGGTTAGTAGATCAATCTTTACAAGAAAGCGGGGTTAACACACGGCTTGTGAGACTTGTCGGTAAAGTTGGTTAAAAAGCAACTTGACAAGGTTTGTAGCAAGGTTAAAGAAGAATGGCTAGTATGAATACTAGGTTAAACATCGAAAAGCTCGATGAGAATATTGTACAAAAGCATGGAGGTTCAAAACAAATTGGATTAAAGCAACTTGGTTCCAAACAAGTTGGGTTCAAACAACTTGGTCACAAACAAGTTGGGTTCTGTGTTGAAACAGGATTCCATGGAGTACAAGATGAAAAACGTGTTTGGTTTGAGGTGGAACTGCAGGGAGCTCAAGGGGATCGTGAAGCTGAGGTTTTTCAGGTTAGTAACGATGATACTGCAGTGGCTCAAAGGCGGTTGGAGGACAAGCAACTTAAAGAGAAAAAAGGTACACCTTGGTATAAAGGTGGGGGCAAACATTACGGTAACCAGAGTACCTGGTCAAAAGGGTGGTCAAAAGGGTACAGAGGGTAATGTTGCTGGAAAAAAGAAAGTGAATGAGTCTATGAAAGCTAATCTAGGAAAATTACTAAAGTACAATGCTTGGTCGACAAGGTGGTCCCCGATTTGAGGTTCCAACATGAGGAAAAGATGCTGAGTATCGGTTA
>BQNB010107602.1:0-14771 GCA_026074375.1 Tanacetum coccineum | reverse complement strand
TGCTGTCATTCATATCAAATGCATATATAAGAGGTATCTTGAACTTGTTTCCTTCAATTAGAAAAGAGCCTTGCTTTATTCTGTGAGTAGCCTGCTGTCATAAATTTAAGCCATTAAAGAAAACAATCTGAGTTAGCGGCTCCAATGCTTCTTCTGGAATGAATTTCTTGTTTATACAGCATGCTGATGCTCCTGTATCTATTATTGTTGTGGTTCCAAACATTGGGCAACTAGGAATTTCAAACTCACCCTTTACATTGTAGAGTTGATTAGTGATTTTCCTAATTTTTAAAGCTGTAGTGGTGTTTTCAGAATAATGAACTTCTGCTTCTATGAAGGGTCTTGCTATCTAAGGGTATCCTAGTGGCGGGAATTCTTCACTAGAGTATCGGGCCTCTGTTTCATTTTCTTTCACCTTCTGCAGTTGTGTTTTTAGTTTCCTTATTTCTTCATCCTTTTGTTCTTCAAGCCTAATTTGTTTTGTTTTGAGTTGGTCAATGATCTTGAGTGCATCTGTAAGATCTTTTACAAGCAAACTTTTTTTTGACTGCCACAATTCTTCCTGTCTCTGTATGATGGTCCTGTTTTCATAATATTCTTTGGCTTGATCTTTGATCATCTGCTCAACTTGTTTCGCCTTTTCCTTTAGAAGTTCTTTGAGAAGCCTTACTTCATTGCTGTGGAAGTATTTTTCCTCTTCTGGTTTATGTGGTTGTTTTCCTTTGATATTGACTATTTTGCCAAGATAGTTTCTTGCATAAAGGGCACATGTTGTCAATTGGCATTTGGGAAAGTTGAGCCTTGACATGTCTGTGGTTAATATTCCATAGTAATAGCAGATTGTGTAGTTTGTGACCGTGTTTTCTTTTTAATCATGCTCACAACTTTTGCTTTGGGTTGGTAATTCCTTGTCTGGCTTCCACAATCCTACGGATTGAACCATGTCTGCTATCTTTGTTGGTGGTCCAGGGTGAAACATGAAAGCATGATGACTCTAATAATCTTCTTCTATACTTTGTTCATCATCACTTTCATTAATTCCCTCTATTGTCGTAAAGGCTTCTTCTTCAAGCGGAGTGTCTTGAACCATAATACTTATATTCTGGTGAACATCACCTTCTCCTTCCGATATGCTATAGACACTACTATCATCGAAGTCTGCTGAGACAATATCCCAATTGTCATCAAGATCCAGTTCTTGATAAACAGCTGATCTTGCAATATTTCCTTGCTTACTTCTGCAATCCTTTGCAAAATGTCCTTCCTTTCCACAAATAAAGCATTTACACTTCTTGACTCGTCCTCTATCATCCTTATACTTCCTCTTGAATGGCTTTACATGAGAATTATGCGGCTTTCCTTTATATGTTCTTGACTTTCTAATTCCATATTTCTTCCTGTTATTCTTGTAATAACCAGGAATTGGTATGGCAGAACAAAGGGATAAGTCCCTTAATTCTTTGGCAAGCGCCGCATCTTTGCACATTTCTGAGACGAAAGTATGAGTGAATTTGATTGCAGGCAAGACTCCTGCGCTGAGACCAGGGTGTTTAGCTTTAAACGATTCTTCTATCTTCTTGGACAGAGAGGGTGGAAGTTTAGCAAAGAGTTTTTCCGTTGTTGAGGGGAAATATAATTTTCCTGATTTTACTGCCAACTGTCAGAAATCATTCAAGAATGACCACAAATTCTTGGTTTCTTCACAAGTTATTCTATCTAGATCCCTGTAGGCTCTGTCTTGTTCATCAGTCGAGCCTCTATATAGGTCTTCCATTATAATCAGTTGCCTTACTTGTGAGGTTATGTTTTGTGGGTCATCTGCGATTGTTTTAAGAGCAGAGTATGCCTCTAGGTATGCAGTTCGCCATTGCTGCCACATTAATTTTTTGCTTTCTCCAAGAAGGTTCTCTACAAAAGCTAGCTTTGCCATATTGTTGAGATTTGAGATTTGATAATTACAAAATCAAATACGAAGAAAAGAAGAAAGATGAAACAACAAGGACTTAATGTTTTGCGCTAATAGCTTTTGCAGATGCTGACTATGCAGGGTGTCAAGATACAAGGAGAAGTACTTCCGGTTCTGCTCAATTTCTCGGAGGCAGACTTGTTAGTTGGTCTTCGAAAAAGCAAAAGAGTACTGCTATCTCCACCACTGAAGCTGAATACATAGCTTTGTCAGGATGTTGTGCTCAAATCCTTTGGATGCGTTCGCAGCTTTCTGATTACGGATTTGTATTCAATGCTATTCCCATGTATTGTGATAATCAAAGTGCCATCGCGTTATGCTGCAACAGTGTTCAACACTCCAGATCAAAGCACATTGATATCCGACACCATTTCATCAAAGAGCAGGTTGAAAGGCGTATTGTTGAGTTATATTTTGTAGAAACCAAGTACCAACTGGCAGACATCTTTACGAAAGCCTTACCAAGGGAACGCTTTGAAACTCTACTCCCACTCCTTGGTGTGCAACAAATGTCTCCAGAAACTCTGCTGATTCTACAAAATAACGAGTAACAAAGTCTCTTTGTTTGTATAATTTTTTTTGTTTTAGTAGATATTAGACCTCTAAAAAAAATTAGTTAGTTTTAGTTTAGTTTTGTTAGTAATATGGCTTATAGTTACTTCAGACTGTAACCCGGACTGAACCCATAGGAAAGTTTGTCGCCAAAAAGAACCCGGACTTAAACATTTTTTATCCAACTTGTTTGGTGCGACCATTTAGAACCCGGCCATGTTTCTCGTATATACATTGTTTTTTACCAGACATGACACGGGTCATTGTTTGCGGGGGAGAATCAGTTTCTGCTAACAGTTTTTGCAGGTTTTCAAGGACAACCTGTTGCTGATTCTATTGCTGACAAGATTGAAACGACAACAACATATGGTAAATTTAAAAGGTCTTGTTTCAGTAATCACTTGATAAATGTGCTCAATTCACTCACCTCCGCGATTGAGGGGGAGTTTGCTTCTTTTTAAGTCCATTCTTGATCAAAACCATTCATCTCTTTCATAATTTTGATCGGGGGAGAAAATGTGACTTAAATTAAAACTGATAACTATATGATTCAATTGATTCTAAGTCCTATCCATGCATGTGCTAAACAAGTTTTCGATTATCGATGCACATGTGTAGGGGGAGTAAAAGCTGATATTATATTCAAAATGTCAAGATATTAATTGTTTTGTGTTCTACACAACTATCTTGATATCACACACAGAATCTTTTTGTTTCATGTTCAGGTTGCAGAATGCGGAATGATGTTGTACTATAACACCAGGGTATTCGTATGAATGCTCATGCCTGGTCTTCGGACTGCGCCCACTAGTGAAGTGGATTTCCTTACAAGTACTTGTACAAGTTTGGATTTCCCGAGGCACTTCATATCTTTCGAGATATTTTTCAAAACATCATCAGTTCATTCTGATTTAAACTTTCGTTGTGTTCCAAATAATTTTCTTATGCACATCGAATGTTTTTCTAATCATTTTTGCCACAGGCCTTCTACGGTACTTAATTGTATTAAGAAGTAAAACGCTGAACTGGAATTATACGGACTAAGTCGCAGATAAGTTTAACTACTTTATCACTGGACAGACTCACTCTTTACTATTCTAGTAGTAGAAATACTATTAGTGTGTAAGTCTACGGACATCTAGTATTGAGAACGGCGAACATTAGGGAATCTGATACTTCGGTATTAGAGGAACTAGCTTGTCACGTGCCGGAAAACCTGTCAAGAAAGTTCTTATAATGAATTTATCTGTTCACAGGTGCAGTATTTATACTGTAATCATCGGTCCTCACGGATTGGAGGTTATTATTAACCGACCAGATTGAGTATCGTCTATACTCGGTCCCTTCAAAATATAAAACCCTTAGTGTGTTCGAAAAATATTTTTATCTAGAACACATTGAGTGGATTTTCATAAAATCATTTTTGTTGGTGACTATTTTGAAACAAAACATGGCGATTCCAATTCCATTCGATGAAGACACATGCTCATACTCTACTACCTGACGAATTCTATCCAAAGAAATCAAGAAAGCCAAATACTTAAAGCCTCTGCAACTCTGAATTATATATCTTCTTCAAATGTTTATGTTATGATGATTAGTAGAAGAATATTCAAGACAGCTTTCAAGATTTCAGCAGGTATGAGCATGTCATTCCAAAGTTCAGAAAAAGGCAAGAAGTAAAGATCACAAGATAGCAGATTACGAAAATAATGCAGCAATCATATATTCTTTCTTATTTTCGGATCTGTTGAAGCACAAGTGAAGCACATCAAGTGAATACCCCACAACGACTACAAGATAAAGAAACATCGGCAGTGTATGTAAGTTAATTCATATATTCAAGATTTCACTGCTTGTTCGAGCGACCTGTTTTGAAGATTCTCATGACCTCATCTTGGGGGAGATTGTTAGAGATACGAAATTCCGTCTAACAATGAAGTTTCGGTCACTCGAAGATGTACGAAAAAGTGTATACGTTAAATAGCTAGTTTGTACATGTTTTTAGTTGTAAATGGGCATGTAATGTAAAAGCCCGAAATGGCCCATCATAAGGCCTTACATGGCCGGCCATTTAGTGTAGAGAAGCTAGGGTTTGGAGGCTATAAATAGATCCCTCCTCTTCCTAGTTTCATTATCCCTCACAAGCTACAAACCTACAACAATTCTTTCTTTTATACATTTTATTCTTTAATATATATATCTTGTTTAATGAATGATCTAAAGACCAACAGAATCTCCTCAAATGGTGTCTACTGTAAAACTTCCTATACTCAAGAAGGGTGAATATACTCTTTGGAGCATGAGGGTGGAGCAGTATCTCACTAACACAGATTATAGTTTATGGCAAGTGATCTTGAATGGTGATGGTCCTATACAAGTAAAAACTGATGAAAAAGGTGTTGAAACTGAAGTACCTCCAAAGACTGCTCAAGCACTATTAGCAAGGCAAAGAGAAAGAAAAGCTAAACATAGAACTAGGGTAGTTCGACGTCATTATCAGTAGGACCTAGTTAAGAAGATGTGCACGCCGTGATCGTGTGCGATGAGAAAACTTGTTCAAGTTCCTATGGGAATGAAACTTTGAACTTTTTTGTGGCAACGAAAGTACAACAAGAGAAATCTCGGTTGGGCAGTTATCTCATATTCAAAACTCAAGAGTAAATGCAAAAGGATGCCAGTCTCTTTTTGCGCATATAATCGCCAAAATAGAGGAGGACGAGTCATAAGGAAAACAAATTAAGGACGGTACCAATAGTCCAAACTTTCCTGAAGTGTTTTCCCCAAGACTTGCCGGTCCTTCCCTCAAGCTTGACCTGTGGAATTCTAATCACTTAATTCCAGAGCGCCGCGCCGAGCTCGAGCACCGTATCGATTGGCTCCATCCGAAATGAAGGAATTATCGGAGCAACTACAAGAGCTTTCCGACAAAGGATTCAAAAACCTTAGTTCCTCACCCATGGGGAGCCCTGGTATTGTTTTTTGTCAAAAGAAGAATGGGTAATTAAATGATGTGCATTGACTACAGGGATCATAAAATTCGCTAAGTGAAGAATCGTTATCCACAGATCCTGAGGATCGTCGGATTTATTGATCACCCAAGGATCTAGTATTTATTCGAAGATAGATCTGAGATCAGGATATCACCAGCTTAGGGTACGAGAACAAGACATTCCAAAGATGGCATTCTGAACTCGGTATGGTCATTACGAGTTCCAGGTTATGCCATTCGGACTAACAAACGCACCTGCGGTATTCATGGACCTCATGAACCGAATATGGCCCCACAAGGCCTTACTTGGATAATTCGTAATTGTTCTTATCACGTTGACATACTTATTTATTCAAATGATGAAAAGAGCATGAAAAAACATCTCAAGGCCATTTATATGAATTGCATAAGTGAAAGAGAAGTTGTATGCCAAGTTTTCAAAATGTGAATTTTGGATTTCGAAGGTACAATTTCTCGGGCATGTCATTGATAGCAGAGGCATACATGTGGATCCAGCAAAGATAGAATCTATCAAAGATTGGCATCCTCTCCTAAAACACCAATGGCGAATCTGCCAATTTTTAGGTTCTTATGCTGGTTATTATTGAAGGTTCCTCGAAGGATTTTGAAGAGTGCTAAATATGACTAAGCTTACTTCAGAAGGGAATCAATTTGACTGGGGTAAAAGGAAGATAACGCATTTTAGTTGAAAAAAGCAAAAGTTGTGCATGCGCCAGTTCTGGCTTTACCTGAAGGAAGCGAAGACTTTGTGGTCTATTGTGATGCTTCACACAAGGCTAAAGGCGAATGTATTATGCAGAGAGAGAAGGTGATTGCCTATGCTTGTCGACAACTAAAAGTTCACGAGAAGCACTACACCACTCATGATTTAGAACTTGGATCGATAGTGTTTGCCCTGAAATTATAGAGACATTATCTGTATGGAACCAGATGCACCGTGTTCACCAACCAATAAAACTTACAACACATACTCGATCAAAAGAGCTTAACATGAGGCAACGCCGTTGGCTTGAATTGCTAAGCGACTACGATTGTAACATTCGTTATCATCTAGGGAAGGCAAACGTAGTGGTTGATGCATTGAGCCGTAAGGAACGGATTGAGCCATTGTGAATTCGAGCCTTGGTTATGACTATTGGCTTGAATCTTCTAAAATGAATTTTAGAAGCTCAAATCAAAGCCCAGAAACTAGAGAATCTTATGAATGAAGATGTAGGCGGTATGATCAAAAGATATTCCAGGAAAGGTTGGAACCGCGTGGCGACGGGACTTTATGTTTACACCAGGAGTTGGTTTACCTTGCTATAAGATTTTAAGATCCGTGATAATGCACGAATCTCACAAGTCCAAAATACTCTAATCCACCTGGTTTCTGAAAAGATGTACCAAGAAGTAAAGAAATCTGTAGTGGTGCCAAACATTAAGGCTAATCGCCGCTTATGTTAGCAAGTGCTTGACGTGCACAAGGGTCAAGGCCGAACACCAAAGGCCATCAGGACTGTTAAGTACAACCAACAATACCTGAGGTGGAAATAGGTTAAATATCACGATGATTTTATCACCAAGCTTCCTGATGTCGTACATAAAGGTTTTGACACCATCTGGGTGTTTGTAGACCGACTTCAAAATCTGGCCCACTTCTTTGGTGCCAAATTTAAGGGAGAAAGATCCATTAGACAAATTGCAAGTTGTACTTAACAGGATAGTACGAAACAACGGGGATACCTTTTTATTATCCTGTGATCGTGAGGAGATTTACATCTAATTTTTTGGGAAAATAATTTCATTTCAGAAAGCTTTAGGTACAGACATAAGTATGAGCACTCTTGCCATACATCCAGAAAACGTAACAGCCAAGCGAGAGAACTATCCAAAACTACGTCAAGGACATGATACGTACATGCAGTGATCGATTTGGTAAGGGAAGGGTTAAGCATATTTTATTGCCACTAAGCCGAGTTTTCATATAACAACAGTTTATCATGCTAGCATAAAGCCCACCATATGACAGGCACTAATGGTTGAAAATTCGATCACTCGGGTGCTAGGCTATAGTTGGAGAAGCTCCAACTGACTGGTCCGGAATTGATCCTAAGAAACAAAGGAAAGACCGCATGAACAGCAAAGGTGCAAGCTGCTCAGGATCGACACAAGAGCTACGCGGAATCGAAATGAAAGCCGATTGGTGTTTCGATAGTTAGGGATCGGGTTATGCTCAAGGACCTTCATCGTGGAAAGGGGTTGTATGATTCAGTAAGCGCGGCAAGCTGAATCCATATAACGTCGGACCTTTCAGGGTTACCTAAGTGGGGAAATGCCTACAAGCTGAATATCCCCAAGAGTTGAGTCAGAGTTCAACCATACCTCCATTTGTCTAATCTAAAGAAATGTACACTAAACAAACCTTTAGTCCATAGCCAGTTAGTATGAATTCACATTGGACGATAAGCTCTAAGTTTGTGGAAAGAGCCCGTTGAAATCATGAAACAGGAGATCAAACAATTGAAGCAAAGCCCGGATACCATTATTACGGTTCGCTGGAACTTAAGAGAGTCCTGAGTTTCACATGGGAAACGTGAAGAATTGTTCAAGACAGAAATAACCCACAACTCTTCACAAACCGGGCTTCGTCATCCGCTACAAGTTTTAAGCTTGAGGACAAACTCTTTTAACGGGTGGAGACTGTAACATTTCTCAATTTCAGGTCATTTTACGACATCTATTATTCGTCACTATTTATTTTGGTCCGATGCGTGTCTACTTTTAAATTAAGTTTTAAGCTAAATCGCGTAGACTAGAAATAATCATTTAATGTAAACGGTCATCAAATAAATTAAGGTTTATATCAACCAAGTAATATATAATTATTAAGAAGATAATTAGTAACTTTGCGTATTTTATTTTTATTGGCGAGTAAAAGGGTTACGTTTCACAATAAAATAGACTTTGGACACACCTCGGAAATACCTAAACTTACCTAGACTCAAACCAATACCCACTTTTAATCCTCAAACACAAAATTGTATAATTATTGTGTTAATAAACCACCAAGGCCGAATATGGGTAAGATAAACCCACATAAAATTCGTCCTTTGTGTGTTAGCTAACTAGAAAATCTCATATTGATCCCTAAGTACATGTACATCTCCTAGTAATTAAAACTAGTACTTAGTGTCCCCTAACTAACATTTACACAATGGTTAAAAACCATTTAGTCTCTCTTTTTCCCTCCCATACCCGGCTAATGCATGTATATACACACAAATCATAAGATATTCTAAGTATAATAAGCCATATCTTGTAACAAATATTAAAAAATACATAGTACTTGAGTGGTTAGCATAAAACCATGATGATTAACTAGAAACCCCGAAAACCGCCCTCCTAATTCGTTTTAGTGGTTTAGGACCAATAGAGCTATCTAAGCTCATTTCCTATAAATACACACTTAACAACTACACTTAATACATTTCTAAACTCTCAAACTCTCTCACTAAGATAAAGCCTCTTCATTTCTTTCCACCTATCTCATTTGGGTACATCAAAACCGAACCATAATATGACCCACAATCAAAATCAAGACACAAGGTGCATTTCAAGATCAGTATAAGGGTGTGAAAAGGGAAACACGACTAAGGATTTGGTATACAAGGCCTTGGAGCTTAGGTTAGATGCGTGTGCATATAAACATGTTGGGTTATCTATACGAAACTCTTTAAGACTCTAGGTACCCTTTGTAAGTCACGACAAAACTCCTCAAAATTCCATATTTTTCCATTCATTACTTTCATAATTTTAGTTTTAATAAGTCACGTAAAACATTGTTGAGCAAAGTACGTGGACAAGAATATGCTTGGCTAACCCATGCATGGTTCACGCACCCATATTAAACGTATAAAACCTTTTGTGGTGATTAACAACGAATAAAACATGATTAAAGCATCACGCTAAGGCTAAACAATTATTTGAAAATACCGATAAGGACCATGGTGATCATGGGTTCGTTTTACTTGACCACGCAAATCCTATACGTAAACATTTGATGAAAACGAGACCACTTGGCTTGGGAACGTGTATGATAACTATTTAAATGAATGCATGTGTTAAATAATGATTAATAAACATTAACGAGGGCTTAACAAAATGGTTAGAGCCCTAGAACCAAAATTATTAACCCAAGGGAGTAAAATTCGGGCCACTGGGGCCCAACAGCCCAACAGGTGGATCCTAAGAGACACAGCTTATTTTAACAAGCTCTATAGCTAATTGTAGGGACTAAGGATGCTTATTGAAATTAACACGAACCTAGACACAACCTAGAAACCAAGCTGAACCCTTATCGAGCTTACTAGCCCACGACCAACAAGAGCTAACAAGCTACAATAAGCCCAAACAACTTATTGGTAAGCTTATACAGCTTTGATGAGCTTAATGGACCTAAATATAGCTAATGGACCTTAATGGACCAAATCTAACCATTAGAAACCTTATTCGGGTTCCTATTGGGCCCAAGAAGCCTAATAGTGAGCTTATTAGCTTATTGGATAAGCTGACCAAGCAAACAGACCCCATTGTGCTTAATAAGTCTAAGAAATAAGTTAAAACACTAATGAAACCTTTTAAATATATTTTGGCTTGAGTTATTTGGGCTCACAAGACCAAAACTTGAATAAGCTCTACCGAACTTATTTTCAACTTAACGATCTTAAATAAGCTTAATGAAGGCGTTTGTGCTTTTAAAATCCCAATTGGACCTTCAAATGGCTTATTGGACCTTAACGAGTCCAATAAGGCCCAATAAGCTCGATAAGCCAAAAATAAGCTCCTACCGAGCTGCTATTGTAGTGGGCTGACAACACTATATGACTTATTGAACTTAATTAAACATAATGCCACTTGTTAGAACTTACTTGGAGTTAAAATGTGATTTTTACAAGTTCACGGGACTAAAAGTGTCAATTTTTGAAACTTAAAGGTTTAAAACTATCAATACACTATTTTAGAGCTTAAGGGACTGTTTTGGTTACTATCTAAAACGTTTAGATTTATGGGTCATATAAGGACCTAAAGTGTAAAACTTTGTAAAGTTTGGAGGAACTAAACAAGTACAACAGTGAAATCTTAAGGGTAATAAAGGAAATGTTATATTTTGCATAAACTAGAGGACTGTTTATAATTATCGAAAACCTAAAGGGTATTTCTATAAACAAAAGTGATTTCATAAACACTTATCATATCAGAAGAATTACATTCGAATAATATAACCAAGTTAAACCAACGAATTAATAAATACGAATATTTATTAATAACATCTATACGTATATACTAGAACGTGTGAGATCGTATACCTTTCCCCAGAGCCCATTCAACAATTTCAACATAATAAAAACACGTACATCCATCACACAAGTGATAACAGTATATAAAAACTGAGCAATTTATTATAGTTGAATATTGAGTCTTTATCCTAATTTGTAGACAAAGACTAGGTCCGTATTTACTTAGGTATTTAACGATGTGATTCATACATGGATATCTATTATCATTTTCAGAGGACTATTTACTAAAAGGTGAAGTTCATAGCCTCATGTTATAACCAATTATTTAAAATAATTTACATCTTGGATGAAACCATGCTTTGTATTACAAATGGACGCAAGTGTACATTTTATACAATGATTACGTTTGTTTGCCTAATAGCGATAACCCCTGACCCGTTATCACGAACCTTCAATAACAAGATTGGACGCGAATGTTATAAATAGATCTATTTGGGATTGACATCCCCATTTGTGTAGTAGCCTCACTTAGTGTCGGGTCGCCGAACAACAAAACGTATACCATGTTCGGATTGGGATGTTGCGGGTTTAACACATTCACGGAGCATTTATTGCAATTTAAATGCATTCAAACACGTCTAGACTTCAGTGTCCGTGGCTTAGAAAACGTAATTAACTTTTATGATGTTGCATTTGTTGCTTAATCATACACATGGAAATCTGCGGTCCTATAATTGTGATTTCCTAAACCTATGAATTCACCAACTTTATTTTGACGTTTTAAGCAAGGTTTTTCAGGTCAATAAGCACGAGGTGCGATGATACATAAGAATCAAAAAATGAAGAGTAAACATTTAAGATTTGGGGTCATTAAGTTACAATTTTGGGGAGCAATTGTTATAAACCAGAAGTCTAATATTTATATGTTTGACCATTTTGAAGCCATGAGCTTATTAATAAACTGTATTTGTTAATCTAAACACTGTATCTTTTTTCAAACTGACACTTTAATGGTCGTTCCTCAAATCTTGTGCTATTGAACAAATGAAGTACCCCTCGGATATTCAACATTCCAGCTCTACCCAGATTTAGGGTGTGTTTACAACCAAGTAATAGTCCAAGTCAAAGATAATAAAATAGATCATCTTGTATCACAATATGAACTAATTTACGATTCAAAATAGGAATCGAAGTATACGGAATTGCTAAATTAAATACTATTATTACTAATCTAAAAGTCACTTGATGAAGGTTTTTCTAGCAAGAATTATGTTAGGAAATTTCTTAAGGCACTTCATCCTAAATGGCGCGCAAAGGTTACGGCTATTGAAGAATCGAAAGATTTGACATCACTATCACTTGACGAACTTATTAGAAACTTAAAAGTTTATGAAGTATAAAAAGAAAAGATTCCAAAAAGGACAGAAGGGCAAAGAGAATCAACGTCATGGCCGAGAGAGACTTTAAGAAATTTTTCAAAAAGGAGGAAAAGATTTGTAAGACAACCCCGCGATGATAAGAAAGTCATCCACAAAGTAATAAAGAATGACAAAATGGCAAAGCGAAAGTAAAATGCTTAAATTGTGGTGATCAAATCATCTCATCGAAGAATGTCCAAACTATCAAGAAACTACAATCAAAGAGCCTTCATTGGAGGATCATGGAGTGATAGCGACGAAGATGAAAGAAAAAAAGTAGGTCTAAAAGCCATGCTAAAAATAAATTACTAAAACAAAATTAAAAATCAATAGAAAATAAAGTACTAAAACAAAAAAATAAATTATCTAGAATAGAAAAGGGTAAGGAGGCTAATGAAGAATGTAAAATATGTCAAGACCTTAGGTTTGAAAATGAAAAGCTTAAGGAAGAAATTTCTAAGCTTAATCAATTTAATAATAGTAGTCAATCGCTTAAGAAAATGTTAAATCTTCAAAAACCTTTCGGAGATAAATCCGGCCTAGGATTTAATTTTACCAAAGGATCAACTAGTGAGTCTAAACAAGTAAATTTTGTAAAGTCACAAGAGGTTGAGTCTAAAGAAAAAGTAGTAGAATTAAACTCAAGCCCAAGACCAAAATTTATGCTTATAAATAATACTAAAATTCCTATTGCAAGCGACGACGAAGTAAAACGTTTTTATAAACCTTCCTTAAAACCCGGAGTCGGATTTACTAAACCAAAAATGAGATCTAAAACTCCTCCTCCAAAAAGAGCTAATAATCCTCAACCTCGGTCAAAAACACCACAACCTAGGAGAGATCAAGTTAGACAAAATTACCCTAATAATAATCATTCAATGTGGAATTATTCACAACAACCAAACTTCTCTTCGTGGGGAATATGTCCACTATATATGTATCCGAATCAAATGCAACATATGCAAAATATGTTCGGGACTAACAATTTTGGACCCATGAGACATTAGGGACCAAGTGGTTGAGACGCTACAATATTTTAGTAGAGTTGTTCATGAACATTTCTTAGAATCCAACGAATGAATACATTCTTAAAATCTTATGACGGGTTTACCAAAAGATTTCTCCTTCAATGTTTACTCACTTGAAGATGTTGAAGAAAACACATTGTAGGCAAAGGTATGTCTTCTTTCCAAACTTCTTAGAACTTAGATTATGTGTTAAATGTTAAATGACTAAATATTATTATGCTACATGTAGTATATGCTAAACACATAAGTTATAGCTAATATAATATAATTTGAGCTTGTGGAAATAGTGTAGTCACTAGAAATGCCATTTGTTGGTCTTCTAGAATTAAGATAATTTGTTCATTATGAACTCATCTCTCACGTAGTTGAATTAAGATTCTTTACATACCTCTATAAAATGGAAATCTTCTATGTCTACTAGTAGCGAACTCACATAGATGAAGAAAAGTGAGTTAGTAGGTAATTATTAACATAGAAGTAGGATTGGTTTTACATCTTACACCAGAAATGCATGATATCAAAACACTATGGATGAAACAAACTTCCTTCCGCCTCGTTTACACGTCTACAATAATCTATGTCTATCAAAATCCTCTCATCATCCTTTAACTCCATTCTATTATTCTATCGTCACATATTTATCATCTCTTAAATACTCCAAATCGTGACAATTAATTATTTCATCCGAATTGATTAATTTATTCAATTGACAAGAAGTTGATTGAAAACGTCACTAAATCCTCGTTAAATCGTCTCTCGGCTTGACAACTTGATTATCTCATCCGAAGTAATCAAAGTATTTTTAATTAACGAAAGGTTAATTAAATTTCGTCAAACCACCTCTCGATCCAAAAATCTTGACAACTTAATTATTTCATTGGAAATTATTTAAGTTTACTTAACTTGACGAGAAGTTAATTAAAAATGTCAAGTATTTTTCTCTCGTCTTCAACCTCATTCCTTCGACGACTAGAGTATATAAAATAATATTACTAGCACCTCCCGACGTATTTTGATAATTGTATATTTATAAAACTAGTCAAAATCGAAAAACAATTTTTTTTTCTTAGATAGGCGGCCCCCTTAAAATTAAGGGGACCGGCCGTGTGAAAGTGGGCGGCCCCCTTAATAATTAAGGGGACCGGCCTATTAAAATCGCCAAACAACCCTTTCCTTCTGCAAAACCAATTACCAAACACCCATTTAAAATTTCCTTCTTCTCCCTTGTTGTTGTGTGATGAAAACCAACACCTAAAACCTTCAAAATTCAAACCTTCAAACACTTATTCGACCAAAATTCGCATGGGGCAAACACCAATAACAAGATTAGCAACCTTCATTGTAAGATTTCCTACACTTTTCCTTTTTAATTTCATCCAATTTTTCCCTCAATTAAAATTGGGTATTTTTCATAACTTTTATATTTTTTTATTTTTATTATTAAGTCTAGGAAATCCATAACTATAATGATTCCCATAGTCATAGGATTTCAAAGTTTTCAATAGGATTAAGTCA
>BQNB010107601.1:4148-23137 GCA_026074375.1 Tanacetum coccineum | reverse complement strand
AAGCGACGCCGTCGTGATCTACATAGTAACGGCATCAGGAATTTCGCGACGACGTCTTGAAGATTTATCATCTACGTGGCGACGGCGTCAGGATTTCTAAGCGACGTCATCGTGTTGATATCTCTATAAATATAAAACCATTTTTAGGGTTTTAAGTGTGTAACTTTGTATAAACCTAGGGAGACGAACCCTAGTCATTTTAGCAACTTTATAGGTCATTTTTAGGGCCTCAAAACCCTATTGTACTACCTTGAATCCATGTTTTAATCAAGTAAGGTTATTTATCATTAATCATTCAATATGTCTATGTGTTGTTTGATTGATTTATCTTCGTGCTTTCTTTATAACATGCAAGGATAAACCCTCCTTTGTATTTATCTATGATTGCATGAAACTTCGGTTGTAGATCCTTTTGATGTTGCTTTTGGTTGATAAATGTGCGCGTTAGACTTTAGAAAACTAGATTTTGTCTGTATCGTTGTTGATATGTCTAGGAAAACGCGAGTAGTGTAGAAAGGATACCATCGGTAATAGTCTTCATACTACCTTACCCCTAATATGGTTGATCCCTCTTAAGTTTTTTCACATGCATTTAATATACTCTTAGGGGCATTGTAATAGTCTTCATACTACCTTACTTGTGCGTTGCCCTAATGGAATATTAAATAGACGGCGGGTTCATGTAATATGTTCATGACCTTGGAAATACTTACACGGATCATCACAAGTGTGACAAAGCAATAGATCTAAGAGAAGCAATCTGAGGAGTAGTGCATGATTAGGTAAATATAATTGTTTATCATAAAGTTATCATCAGTAATTTAGATAATAATTATGTTAGTTATTAGTTAATCAAACCAACCTCTCAAACCATAGATTTACCTTCTTTGATAAAATACAAAAACACAAAAAGAATCTTCTCTCAACCCCTAGAATTCTGGTAGACCATGATCAAGCCTTCCCAACCTATTCCCCTAGAGATTGATAACAACCCCCGAGTCTTTCCTATACTACACTGCAAAGATTAGGTACACTTCCTAAAGATTTGTAAATCTTTGTGTAGAAGTCTTTACGACCTCCGCATCAAAAGTGAGCAGACCCCTTTAATATATAGGCTGTCCCCTTATTTATAAGGGGGCGGCAAGAGATACGGGGGTCGGCCATGCATTTTGGTCCAAAACTTTGCCTATAAATAGTGGACGGTTCCCACATATTTCACTGCTTTTTTCACACAGTTTTTCTTAGATCTAAACCCTTCTTCCAAACCTTTTTCTTTGATCACTTAACTTGTTATAAGTTTATTTAAATGTGATCCAATTATCCATCCATTCAAGTGCAAGAGAAGAACTCTCGTTATCGTCAAGATATGAAGTTATGTAGTTTAGTTAGTGCATTCATCACATGTGTTACATTCACAATGTATAGATCGAGTCCATGTATTCCAAACTTATGTAATAGTTAGACCGGGTTGATCGTGATAGTATTTAGGTGAGGAAAATACTTGTAAGGGTGGTTAGTATTTTAGGCCTTAAAATACAAACGTGTGGTAGATGGGTTCTAGCTAAGATTAGAACTCGATATTTGGCTTACTGTCAGAAATTGGTATAAGCTGCTTGTGGTAGATCGGTTCTAGCTAAGATTTGAACTCGACATTTGGCTTAGTGTTGAAAATTGGTATAAGCTACGTGTGTACGGTTTTATCTGCCTAAAGGGATCTTGTTGAGTAGTGAAGTAACTCTCAAGTTGGGTAGTCTAGGCGTGGAGTAGGGCGAAGAGAAGCTTCGTGACCGAACTATTATATATCACCGTGTCGTTTTTGCATTTCCTTTTACTTTTTGCTTTCCATTTTATTTACTTTATCACTTTACATTTATATCTGTATTATATATATGTGTGTGTGAATTGTTGCGTATATTGTTTGGATGATAATTATGTCATAGATAAAAGTTAATATTGTGATTGTGTTTATATTTCTATGGCATGCTCTAGTGGATATAGATGTCTTATTCACACTTCTCATATTGTGTCTAACTTGATCATCAATTTGATACAAAACATTTTACATTTTAAATAGAAATGTATTCACCCCCCCCCCCTCGACGATTTCCATAATTGATATCAGAGCCACGTCGCTCTAATTTTCAAATCAAATGGTTTTAAAATAGAGTACGGTCCACGTATTAAATTTCCCATAAAGGGGGTTTATATATGAAAAGTGTTTTGTTGATTGACTTGTATTAGTTTTGTTGTTAAATACACTTAGTATACTAGCTTGAAGTAAAAATGATGCTTAAAATAAGGTTTATTTATTCGATATCAAGTTCAGTAAGTTTTACATCTTTTTGTTATGTCACTAAATGATTTTGTACAAAAAATGGCGAATCTGAGTGTCATATGGGCGGCCTCCTTATCTCCCTGGGCGGCCCCTTATCTCCTGGGCGGCCTTTATCAATCAGGGGGCCACCTATCAATCAGGGGGCCACCTATCTGATTCAGTAGATTTTTAAAAACTTTGAAAACACATATAAAATCAACCGTAAGTCCGTAGAAGTCATGCCACCCGCCATTTTAAAGATAATTGAGTCTACTTCATATAAGAACACTTCCAAATATTGAAAATAAACCTAAGTTGGTCAGAAATACAAAATACTACTTATTGTACAAAATGTTGAGTTTCGTTTTAAAGTAAAACTTGTATTTTATCTTTTCCTTTTGAGTCGGACATTTCTAGTCGGTATATCTTTGAAAATGGTATAATTAACTTTTCAAAAATATATTAAACTTGGTTAGTTTTTCTTTGAAATAGGGAGAAAACTAATTCGTTTTTAAACAAAACTGAGCTAAGTATATATTGTTGTATCTAATACACAAAATGACGACAAGTACTTTTGTGTGTTGTACTATATGATTATTCCTTGTGTGTGTGTGTCTTAATATAGTTAGTTAAACTTTTATACCCTTGTTACATTCCGTAGTTAAGCTATCTAGAAACATAAGTGTAATATATGTCTTGTAAGTTGTTTGTTATTAGTCTTCATGATAATGCACTAGTAAAGCTTATTCTAGATTTCTTGTACTAAGTTGCGAAATTGTTTTTACATTGCATATAGAAAAATATTACTTTGTTTGCAAATGTTTCATCAACATCTTGTAAACCTTATTAAATATAATACCTCACTTAGGATTGAGAGCTACGTAAGCTTTTCAAATCTATTAAAAAAGATTGTCTTGCACGATTATTGTGTCACAAGTTCAAGTGGTAAAATGTGTCACCATAAAATATTGAACACCTTCATTTAATCAAAGATTTAAACAAGATATCGAAATCATGCCATAATACTATCTTTCTTTAACATGGGATAAACAAGATAAAAGATCATTTTAATACATTAGTATTTAAGTAAAAGAAAATGTATTTTTGATCTTGGCACTTACTTACATTGATCTAACTCACAATCATAACTAATAAATCTTTGAATTAAAATAAACTTAGGATTTATTACAAATTCTAAAATTGAAAGCTTAACTTTCTTGGTAAGAAAAGTTCTCTCTTTTGCATGACATTTTGGTTTGAAACTTCACATTAACATTCACCGTAAGTTAAAACATATACACTAGTCAAATAATTAAAATACTATATAAAAATGTAATTGTTTTCAAAAGTTGTTTGAAATGCTTAAAAATGGCTAGGTAAGTTATATACACTTTAAATGTCAAAACTATACATATTATGCATAATACTCAATGATCTTTCCCACATATAATATTGATGATTATCTTTAAGAAACAAGTCAGCTCATCAGTTTAAATGTCATCACACTTAATAATAATCTTAGGATTAATGGAACACACTATTAAAATATTTATTTATTTTCTTTTAAATGAGTGTTCGTGAGGGTCAAGAAAGATCTCGAGTATATGTTGATTCATTATTCAAATTATGATTGATATATTTATCGAATCAAATTGACAAGTTTTTGAGCATGGACATGAAATTAGATTTTTATTTGTTTAGTTTCAAGACTATATCAATATATAACAATAAATATTATCTTGGATCTACATACTCAATCACACTCGATTGATATGAAAATATTTACATCCTTTTCTAGATGAAAAGAATATGCATCGGATCATAACTCACACTTATGTTGATGATGCCATATTGAGTCTACTTGTCCAATAGTTGTGTTCCAAATATTATACTAATATGTTTAATACATGCATATAATACACAATGAATTAGGATTGACAACTTGGATGTTTCGTCTAAAATATTCAAGCAATTTACATTGCAGTGCAATCGATAAATGTGTCATTTCTGAAAAACTAAACACGAGCAAACTAACAACACATGTAAACTTTGCTAATACAACTTAAAAGCACAACACAAATATTAAATTCATATTTAGCTAAATTCTTAAATAAGAATAATATTCTTGTTCATTCACCTAGGATAACATGATGTTTGGGAAACATTATGTTTAAAGAATTCATGTACTTATCGTGTTACACGATTGGTAAAGGATAATATATATCCTATGCATTTTATTTTCGTATTCGTGGCATGATGTTGTGTTAACAAATATACACCACAATTAATTGAAATATATAAGTTTGCTAGAATTGATAAATAATCTATCACAATATTGTCAATGAAAAACAAGTTAAAAAATTCATTTATTTAAAATACTTTTTTAATTATGGCCTACACCACTTATAAGCAGCAAAATTTATAAAAGCATATTTTTTTAAAAATAAAATATGTCTTCTTTTAATCATTTATCAAACTCAATAAGATAACAAATCTTGATGGATTCTTTACACAAGACAGAAAAGGAGCATTCTTAACACACTCTCAAGCTAACTCTTTTTTCATTATCACAAATAAGCACAGCTCCTTGTCTTTTTCTAAAAACTAAACAACTTAAATTTCACATTTAGCTACTACACATGAAAGATGGTACTAAATATAAGAACATCCATTAAATCAACAATATTTATCGAAACCACACAAACTATAGACCTTGAACAAAAATTAAAAGCTTCCTTGCTTACACTTTTTTAAGCATTCAACACATCTTACTAGGACTATTATGTAAAATATATCATCTAATTCTCAGCATAAAAACATGTTGGTGAGTCACTATTAGATTAAGTATTTGAGAAAAAAACATATTTCATCTTGTACTAACACACAATTGGATGTTTTAAACTAAATAAACAAGAGTAACAAACGTTAGTTTACATTGATGAAATTTGTCTTTCTCATTAAACAAGTAGTTACTAGGATTTTATTGAACGTTCCTAGATTCATGGCATCTCACATATGTGTTTTGAAGTTTCAAGATGATAACTTGTTTCTATGTGATATGATTATATGCCTTTATGATTATCTTCATGTTAAACAATTATTTGCTTGGTTATTGAATGCATGTTTATTATAAAGGTTTTTGTCTCTGTTAAAAAATTCCAATATTATATTTCTTATTTTATCTAAATAATACATGCTCTTACATGCTAAATGTTAACATGTTTTACATGATGTTTGCGGTTACATATATTATAATGCCGTCGTTTCACATGACTTCTGTTAATTGAGCACTAATACTAATACGGTATGATGCTAAAAACCAATTAGGTACCCTAACATGATATAATTATATTTGCTAACTCCTTACCATTAAAATGTATGGTTATTGTGTTGTTGCATGCTTAAATAGTCTTACATGCTTAAATCTATGTGTCTTGTGCATCTAGGTATATATTTCCTGACACAAGAATGTATACCCTTATTACATGTGGACTTCAGTGTCACAATCTAAAAAGTCATAATAGTCGTAAAAGGTCTTAAATCTCCTAGAGTCTCCATGCACACACTTCCTTATTCATCATCTCGTTTCCTACCAAATAATCCACTCTTTTGTCAAGGGATAGTTAGATACAAATCTAATACACCTCTAAGTAGGTTTGACAACTTTAATATTTTGTCCAAAATATTTAAGTAATTTTAACTTGTGATTGCAAATGTTAAAAGTCATTTCTAAAAATTCATATTCAAGCCTTTTAACAACATATATTAAAACGTTTTTCCAAAAGCTAAAAGCTAACATCAACCTCAGTGACAAAAGGTCATACATTTTCTACATAAGTAGTTTCGTACTTCTGTAATTTACACCACTTGAGACTAATCACATTCCTTCTTAGTGCCGTTTCCATCCCCATAGAATGTCACCACATGCTGTTATCGTCATGCTCACCTCATACATAATAAGGATCAAACTTTATCCATCGATCTAAGGATAGAAAAATCATCGAAATCCGTCATAATTTCCTTCGTGACAATGTCCATAAGGAAATGTTTTCATCGATAAAGTTCCATCTAAAGACATCTAGGTGTAGGAATGATGGAAGAAATCTCGTAAACATGTCATTCTCCATTTAATAGTCTTGTTACTATTAAATTTATCTCTATAAATATCGACAACGTTAAGTATTTTCATCTGAATTGCTAAGTTCTTTAATTCTGCAAAAATGCAATGTATGTTCCCCACTAGTGTCTTACTATAATAAAGCTATCACATCGTCATTATAAATATATAATATAGATATATAAAATATATATAATATATATATATCATTACCCCTACTAGTGTTTGCTATATAATACTACATCGTCATTATATATATACTTATATATAAGTATATACATATTATATGTAGAAACATATATATATATATACAGACTGAATATAAATGAGATACATATACAAATAAATTATATAATATAGATACATATAAATATTTTATACATAAATATGAAAATATTCATATATATATATATATATATATATACATATATACATATATATATATATATATATACATATATGCACCTGTCTACTAACTTTGTTTTATAGCACACTTCCTTAGCTCGATTCCTTGGTGCCCTAAATAAGGGGGGGCATCCACTGAGGGGGAGCATTTACAAATGTCAAAGTCATTACATTTGCAACCATTAAGACATCTACACATTTCTTGATATATGTATTCCATCCCTATAATATATCTCTTCTATATATATTATGTTGTGCGAAACTAATCCTTGATGTAGGTTAAGAGTGCGTAACATATTTGATTCATGGATCCGCTTGAGTCAATCTACAATAGGAGGCAAGTATCATAGGAGTGCAATGAGATAAAGGGTACTTGAGTGTCAAATTAGATATCTTGGGATGATTAAACAGGGTTGATAGGAGCAATATTTCACTAGGGATGATGCAAGCTCACCTCTTTGGTTCAAGGATTGAAGTATAGTAAAAGTCTCATCTAATGGAATGAGTGTTAGAAACAAAGAAGTCTCGGTCACTAGTAGTTATTTAGCATTTACTAGCTCATTAATTAATGATGTTTAATGTAATCGGGCCGACAAAGAAAAAGCCCGAAAAGCCCATCCAAAGGCCCATATGGCCGGCCCCTTAGAGGGTTATATATACCCCTTCACTTGTCTAGGTTTAGACCATGTGATGATCTCTGTAAACACAAAACTCATCTCTTGTAAGTTTAATCATCCTTCATTATTTTTCTTTCCAGTTTTCTCTTGATCTTTAAACCTCAATCTTTCTTGTGAGATGAATATTTATTGGAACCATCAATTGGTATCAAGAGCCTAAGTGGTAGGTATTTTGATCTTGTGTGTTTGAAAAAAAAATACCTTAACAAAGAAACCTTGAGGATTTAGGAATCTCTCAATACAACACTTAGTCTATTCAAACCCACAATCATCATATGTTAATACTTCTTATCCATATGACATCTTGGAAGGAGTCATTCCTATATAATAAAGACTTGCTTGGTAAGTCTTAGTCCTTAATGCATGGGTAAGTCTAATCTTCTCATTGGTTCCTAAACTTATCTTGTCTTAAGCATTCATCATTTTTCTGTTTATTAGGTTGTTGTCTTTGAGTGCCAAAACTTTAGAGTGCATATACTAAAAAATACATGATTTGTTCCCCACTAAATGTCTTGCATTATTTTCATAGTGCATTTTTTCTACTAACTTTGTTTTGTTAGCACTTTTCTTGTTACTCGATTTTCTTGGTGCCCTAATCAAGGGGAGCATACACCAAGGAGGTGGAGCATTTACCCAAGGGGGAGCATTTTCAAATGTCCAAGCCATTACGTTTGCAACCGTTTAAGACATCTACACATTTCTTGATATGTGTATTTCATCCCTATATATATTTTTTTTTGCACGAAACTAACCATTGATGTAGGTTAAGAGTTTGCAACTAATTTGATCCATGGATCCGCTTGAGTCAATCTTCAAGGGATGTCATTGTTTAATGGGAGTGATAGTAGAAAGACGTCACTTAGGATGATGCAAGCTCGCCTCTTTGATTGAAGAGCTGAAGTGTAGTAAAAGTCTCGTCTAGGAGTCCACCTTTTTGTTTCGACAAAAGGGGGAGAAGAAGTGTAAACAAGTAACTTATACATTTTACTATGAGTTATAGTTTACATTTTTTGTCATCATCAAAAAGGGGGAGATTGTTGGTAGAAATATTACATTACGATATTTAATCTATACATTCTCTTCATGTTTTGGTGATGACAAACATGTAACTTATAACACATAACGTAAAGTGCTTAAGTTACTCGTAATCACAAATCATCAATTCATACGTCAACATCTTTCGACGTCTCATGTTTTCTTCAACAACAAATTTAAGTTCGCACCCGACGTAAATCACTAAAGGTATGAACAAACAAACTTTAATTTGTTGAATGATCAAAGAAATTTTTTATTTTTCCAAACCTTACATTTTTTTATAAAATGGGACAAACATTTTTAAAAAACATATATTCAACTCATTTTTTGTATTTATAAGGAATGTTTATTCATAATAAAGATGTGAATTCAAATTTTTTACCCAAAAACAGGGACTTGAAGCACAGAAAGTTCTAGAAAAAAACTTCCCCACAAAAAGGAGAAAAAAGGGAGCGTCTGAAAAATAGGCGGCCCCCCTTAATTAATAAGGGGATCACTCCGGTCATATTAAGGGGTCCGCCCCCCAAAATAAATAATTAATATTTTTTTTCCTATAAATAGTTGGACTGTTTCCACAGATCTTCTCACATCTTTGCCACACAGTTTTCTCTGATCAAAAACATCCGTTCATACCATTTCTCTTGATCATTAAACTTATTATAAGTTTGTTGTAAAATGTGATCCAATTCATCCATCCATTTCAAGTGCAAGAGTAAGACTTTGTTATCATTAAGATACAAAGTGTATGTAGGTTAGTTGTTGCTTTCGTGACATGTCCTTACACTTCACAATGTATCAGATGATTCCATGGTATTCTCCAAACTTGTGTAATAGCTTGATATGGTGATCATGTGTGTATAGTTTGTTAGATCTTGTGATTCATAGGAAGGTTTTATTATAGATCGGTGTGATAAAGTAGTGTCTTGTTTGATTGAAGTGAAGTTGTGACGTGAGGTATAGAAAAGTAATGTGAGGGTAGTGAAGTCGTGAAGTGAAATGTAGTGAAAGTAGTTGTGGTGAGATGAAGATTTGAAATTTAAATTTCACATTCAATAACACACATGTTGGATAAGAGAAGAAGAGTTGTGTGTGAGTTGTCATGATGTGATAGAAAGGAGCCTCTTGATCTTATTTGAAATGGAGGGTAGGGATAAGAGGAGTAAATTTGGTTAAGTGGCAATATCAAGGGTAGAAAGAAGGTTGTGTTTGTTTTAGGAGTGAGAAGTGAATGTTTGATAGAGGAGTTGTGTTTGTTTAAGATGAAGCATCAATCTAATAGTTGAGAAGATAATTAGGGAGTTTGGATTGATGAGGTGGCTTGATCAAGGGTAGAGGTGAAAGTGTGTTTGTTGTGTTAGTTTGAGAAGCAATGAGAAGAGTGTGTAAACTTGGATTGGTGACATGGCTTGATCAAGAGTTAACATGAAGAAGTGTGTGTGTGTGTATGTATAATTTGAATTCATTGGGGAAGAAGGTGAACAGTAGATGTGTGGTGGAGAATGTTTTGAAAAGATATAAAAGATATTGGTTAGGAATGTAGGAGACATAAAGGTACAACAAGTACATTGTGTAAGGGAATATAAGTTGGCATTATAGAGGATAAGATTTGGGGTTTATTTGGTGAAGGGTTAAGTGAAGAAGGTTTGAAGATGAAGATGAAGATGAAGAAAGGAAAGAGTAGGCAAATGTAATTATTGGATTGTTTAGGGAGAAGATGTTTGGAGTGTGTGTGGAAGAGATGAAATCACTTGTTTGGTAAGAAGGGTAAACAAGTGATTAGGAAGAATGGGTAGAAGGATTATTTAGAAGGAGTGTGGACTTGTACATGTGAGGAGTACATGTGAGTTTATAAAATCATTTGTATGGAAGTAAGAAAAGTCAAAGTATAATTAACTTTCAAATACCACAAACTCAATTAGTCATTTAGACTTTAATCCATGATAATTAAGAATGGATTTGATCACTAATCATCTTGATGCAAACAAGTAAAGTGCTTTACATCGTAAGTAAAGCATATCCCATAACGGGAAAGGATGCATTTACGCAAAGTAACCTTTGACTTAGTTTGACCAATAAGGGAGTAAAACCCATTACATGATTAGGAACAACGTAAATCTAGATTAAGGTCAAATGATTACTTTTGCTTGTTGGTATGTTGAAAACATGATCATACTAGGTTTAGAAAGAAGTCTCGGCCTTGGCTAGAGGCGTTTGATAAAAGATTTAAGTTGGTATTTTATAGAAGAACGGGAGAATTCATTTTTGCTCCTCTCTTCACAAGTGGCACGCTAATCACGTGATGACGCGTGACCAACGCGCTAGATGCAAATATCCAGATTTTTGGATTTTAGCTATCATTTGTTATTTTACGTTTTACGAACGTGTATTTGTCATCATTAAAACATAAAGGAGATCCTAGTTAATGTTGCACCAACAATCTTCCCCTTTTTGATGATGATAAATAAAATTTCGGAAAGCAAATAAAATTACAAACATAGCGAAGATGAAGGCTGCCATTAATGAAGTTCGTGTCTTGATCTTGGCCTTGTAATTTGGTGAAGCTTGAACATTGTCTTCACCTCATGAGTCTCCCATGTATGCTATGGCTGTTTGCTTCCGTAATTGCTTGATTATATCAGATCATAAGCATCTTCTTGCTTTGAATAAGCATTTCCTTGCTTTGCTTTCCTTCTCCCCCTTTTGTCGAATCAAAAAGACAGGATCTAGTTCCTTCATTAGAAGGTTGCTATCTTTATAGAAAAGAGATTAGATACCATTGTACATGCTCCCCTTAGATCATTGCTCCCTTGTTCCAAGGCGATGATCCATAGGTCAAGAGTATCACCTTTGAGTACCCTGCTAAAAACTATAATTAAAAAATCCGTATAAATACATAATATAATTTAACAAAACTTTCTCTCCCACTTCTTTGTCATTTTAAAATAGATTGCTATAATTATGGAGTACTTGGTGAAGAATAGCTAAAAGGCATGCATTTTGGAGCTTAAATGAAGAGTTTGAGAAAGTCTACTAATTTGACATCCAATACGCCGTATTATTCGAAACCTATACGACGTATCCAAGACTGTAACGAATTAAAAGACCATTGTCTGACTTTGAATAATACGCCGTATCCACATCAACGATACGCCGTATATAATACTTTGGTCAACGAAGAAGAACCAACTGGTTTTACCCAATACGTCGTACCCATCAAGAAGATATGGCGTATCTGTGCCTGCACTCACCAAAGACCACAAAGGAACAAGATCCAATAAGCTCTATCTAGAGAATTCAATACGCCGTATTCAAGATATAGAAAGTGAATATTCTGGAAGATATCAAACGTGGTCCTTACTCTAAGAAATCCCCAATACGACGTATCCCACATCGCTCGATACGGCGTATCGACTAATTTCCAGACACTATAAATAGATGACCCTAAATTCAATTTTAGGCATGCAAGTGAATCTCTAAACCACCAAGTCAACCAAGAGACGACTAAAGGAGCATAGAAGGTTAGAAAAGAGCCTCAAGATCATAGGAAAACTCTTGTAATCTTCACACAACTGAATACTTGTTCGATTAAGGTTTCTTTATTTTAATCGTTCATATATCAAACAGTGTGTATTTTTACAATGACAATCGGCTGATACCTTTAGGTATCAGTCATGTTTATGAAAATTTAATGTTTGGTTTGTTTATATCGATGGCTTAATTTATCGGATTGTTGTTTTTGTTTATCAATTTATATCTCGTTTACGTGCTTAGTGTGCAACCTATCATTCATGGTCTGTCCTACATATTAAGCGATGCAACTTCGATGTTGTTTGGCGTAGGCTAAGAGTCCGAAATAACTCTCCATATTGCAATTTATATATCTAGAATCATATGATCACAAATATTGACCTATCTTTGCCTTTAGATTAGTGAGCTTAGTTGAGCCATAAGGTGACCTTGGTATCAACGAGTACGTTCTTATTCCATTGGTAAGGACTCGGATAATGGACTACTGGTATATAAAGAGCCGTTAAGTAGTAAGTGGGTAAAGTCTCCGTGAGCTAGGGTTTAGTAAGAGCACTACTACTAATCTCCTAAGATAGATTATAATCAACAAATGCTTGCTTTATGCGGATGCGTCTAATTGTGACAGGATTAACGTGTCTAGGTCTTAGGAAGAAGTACCGCCTAAGTCTAGGAATGATATGCCCCTTCGAGATAAGTCAACCATTGCACTATTAAACAAACCTGCGTTTTATCGGATTATTCATGGTTGATACGTTTTCCTTACATTAGTTCTTGACCGCTTCTCTATCGTTTGTTTGTCTTCTTGTGTGTGTTTATTGCTTTACTTGTCATCAAAACCTTATGTTAGATACCCAAACTCATGCCAGTCTCTCAGGATGAAACCCCCTTTTTGCATTAGTTTTAGGTTTAACTTAGATAACTAAAATACTGATAGAATTAGGATTAACGCTCTCGCTCTTATTGTTCGACACCCTACTCACCACGAAACTACTACCGATCGGGTACACTGCCCGTTAAAGTGTTGTTTTTAGTTTAGTCGGCAAAATATAAATTTAAAACTTGAATCAATAAAATATACCATACAACGACAACACATCAAGTTTTTGGCGTCGATGTCGAGGAGTAAAGTTGTTTAATTCTTGTTTTTATTAGTGTTTTAGTTTAGTTTAGTGTAGCTTAGATTAATTTGCATATTTGCGTGTTTGTCTTGTGTGTTTAATTTTCTGCATTGTATATTTTTTGCATATTGTGTGTTTGTGTGTCTTATTCAAAGTACGCTGTAAAAAAAATTTCAAACCAATACGACGTATTCAATTTATTGGATATGGCGTATATTTTTTTTTCCAAAAACCAATACAGCGTATTCGACTCTATCACCAATACGGCGTATTCATTTCACTGAATACGGCGTATTAAGCTATTTGACAGTTTTTTTTCTAGCGAATTTATTACAGGTGTAAATGGTACAACCCAAAATTACTATTGGAGAGTATAATCAGGCTTGAGGAAGAAAAATCTCGTAGGCGTGGTAAAGTATATAACTGGGAAACTGCTACGTTTGGTAAGATATGGGATAATGAAGACGTTCACGATCTCGGATATGTAGAAACTGAATTCCCAGCTATAGTCTTTAACGACACGTTAACATCTGAAGCAACGCTCTAGTATGAGTCTACGGTAAGTTCTCTTAACAACGATGAAATCGACTTTAGAATATCGTTTGACGAATCCGACGATGAAGATTGCACGGTAATTTTCGATAAAAAATCATTTTCCTATAAAATAATTTCTGTCAACGATTTAAAAACGGATTCGGAAAATGATAATGATAAAGTCAATACGCCTTTGCTTCCATCACCCGAGCCTACGGTCAGTTATTTTGATGATTTAGACTACTTTAAAGATTTTGATAAAGAATTTCCAGCCATTGTTTACAATGATGCTCAAACGTCTAAATTAGATTTCTTAATTGAACCCACTTTAAGTCATCAACATATCGATGAATTTAATTTGAAAGATGAAACATCATTGTCCGAATGTGATGAAGAGGAACGAAACGTTTTAAACTTCAATGATCTATTTCCTTTTAACGTAATTTATCCCAATGATTCAAAATCAGATGAGGACAATGATGATGATAAAATCGATATCAAACAGTCTTCAGGGGATATGTCTGTCATACCATTATCTAATGTAATAAATACCGATGTTGCTGCCTATGCACATGGGTCAAATAAGCTTTTGAAAACAAGTCATGATACATCTAATAAATTTTTTAAAACTGGAACTTTTATCAAGGGATTAAATTTTAATATCATGGCTTGTAATTTTCTTATCAAAGGGATGTCATTCATTTTCCTAATCAAGAATTTGTATGTGCCATTTGGCATCCCGTTCGACCTCAAATTGTTTTATAAGGATTGGGAGTAAATTGGGGCATAGTCTAACTTAAAGATTTTTCTGTAAACAAAAGTGCTTGCCGGAGACAAAACCCGGAATGTATGTGTGTTCATTTTTTATCGGAGTTTTCTTCGAGATTTTTCTATCGGGTATCCGAAACCACCCATGGATACGGCGTATTGACCTTCTGGACGTTATCCAGTCTTTATTTCCAGCACAGTCTATACGACGTATTCAAATGAATACGGCGTATACATGCATCAATACAACGTATCTTGGGGAATGGATACGGTGTATCGTTTCCTGTACAATTTTAGGTTTATTTCGAGTCTAACCAACGAATACACAGAGATAGAATTGCACTTGTTTTTCCTATGTTTACTACAATACCTCGAGAAAGAAATCGACGAATATTGGTAGAGAATTTACAAAATCTGGAGATCTTAAAGTGTTGAAGTCTTGAAACTTCAAGGCGGTAGTTCAACACGAAATCTTGCTAAAAACTCAACATGGAGAATCTACCCAGCAAATACCAGGGGAGTTTCTCATTCTAATTCTTTTTTAATTCCCGTATTTAATGTTTTACATATATAACGAGGACGTTGTATAATTCAAGTGGGGAGATGGGATTATAATGTTTACTTGTACTATTTTTCACACTAAAATGCTTAAATTATGCTTAAATTTTAAAAAAAATTCAATCATACTTTTGTGAAATTACATGTTACATAACCCGTACACAATAACCCTTGTTAGATATTGTGAGGATTTAACCTTTCCGTTTCCAAATGTTTACCCAAATTCCATAAAATATGAGTGTGCCGGTGATGTTGTTAGGGGGGGTGGGGTGGGGGGGGGGGGGGGGACCCTTTTAGAACTTCGTTGGTATATCTATTCGAGACCACAATAATGTGTTATTATGAAATTTAATTAGAGTACGTGTTTAAATCGGTAAATTTTAGGATTACACCCAATTCGCCTTTACATGTTGTTTTTTAAATAACTACTTTCGATGAGTTAACGGTAGTTTAAACCATTTTCCACTCTCATCTTTAGAGTGAAGATCCACTAGAACAACCCATAGAGCCAATCCTTTAGGAATTACACCAACTATTTTTTTCGTTACACCCTTACACCTTAACCTACCTTGTTAGATTAAAGTTTAATTTATAGTTGCTAGTTGCTTAAAGTGTAAAGTTTGTACTTCTCGGGTCTTGTGTCATTTCCTATCTTTTGTGCGATTGGAAATTTGCACATTGCAAATGGGAATGTATATTAGTAGTCAAAGCTCATGTGATTTTACTACCGTCGCAATTGGTGAATCCGAAGAACGAAGAATTACCGAAGGAATTATCCAGAATTATTATGATCGTGAAGATGGTGAAACTACACCGAGATTTGAAGTATAAAAAAAGAAGAAAAAAAGGAAAATTGCAACAAAAAAGAGAAGGAAAGTTTGAAGATAATGTTTCGCAACTACCCGAATGAATTACACGATGATCATATTATTTCTGTTGATAGTCTAAGATAATCAACGATGTGAGTATTGTATTAAAGTGGAAGATATCGCCACTTACCTTGTAGAGTATGTAAATTTTGGGATGACTGGGAAGTTGACCGTTACGGGAACGCCAACTTAGGTTGATTGTTTTTTATCGATGATCAAGACGTTGTATTTAGTTATGTCTTTATCATGGTAACGGTCGGGAAAAAGTGTCTAGCAACTTGTACTTTAGGCTTTATTCTATTTGTTTCCTGATTTTTACTTAAAGTGCAGTCAATTTACTTCCTATCACTGATGATTTGTGTTGGTTTTAGGCGAATGGGGATTCATACGAACATGCATGTTTATTTCGTCATTACGGCCATGTATGCATGCCTCGTACCTTGTTGGTTTACGACTTTTGGTGAAAGTTACAAGGTTCCTACCCTATATCATTCTTCATCCTAACCGTTGGTTAAATTCGAATGAGGATGTGATCGACCGCACATATCTATTCTGTCGTTACGGCATGTATGTGTACTTCGCTGCCTTGTTGGAGTGGTACTTCTGATGAAAGATTGTAGAATGATCAACTGTACGCCTTTCCATACAAAAACCCATATTTACCTTTATAAACTTGTTACTCCTTGGCTTTAGTGGTGGAGATGTGTATCCTTGCCAAGCTTATGATAGAATACTCGTCACGACCGAGCAATTGAGCGACTTAGTTACATGTTACCACATAGATTAGTTGAGTGATTTGAGTGTTTTCATCTTCCTATTTCTTTGAGGTGTTTGGTTATGTCACTTGTAATAGATCAAATAAATGATTTAACGGAAAATATCCTCAGGGATGCATTTTTATAAACTTCTAAAGGCTACTTGAGGACAAATAGGATTCAAGTGGGGGGATATTTAATGACATCAAATAACGTCTATTTTATAGCATCATTTATCCCATGATATTAACCCATTTTATACAATTATTGCAAAGAGTTGTTACTTAATCGTTTATATTTGAAAATTGTAGTAATTATGGAGTACTTGGTTAAGTTATGCTAAAAGGCACGCATTTTGGAGCATAAACGAAGAGTTTGAGAAAGTCTGCTGATCTGACAGCAAATACGCCGTATTATTATAGACATGTACGACATAACCAAGACTTTGACGAATCAAAAGACCATTGCCTGACTTTGAAGAATACGCCGTATCCACATCAACGATACGCCGTATATAATACTTTGGTCAACGAAGAAGAATCAACTAGTTTTACATCAATACGTCGTATCCATAAAAAAGATACGGCGTATCCGTGCCTACACTTCACAAATAACCACGAAGGATTGAGACCCAATACGCCATATCCAAGAGCCTCTATACGCCGTATCCATGTCTTACTATATACGAAGATTCTGGAAGATATCAAACGTGATCCTTACTCCAAGAAATCCCCAATACATCGTATCCCACATCGGTGGATACGACATATCGACCTGTTTCCAGATCCTATATATAGACGACCCAAAACTCAATTTTAAGTATGCAAGTGAATCCCTAAACCACCAAGTCGACAAAGAGATGAATAAAGGAGCATAGAAGGTCAGAAAAGAACCTCAAGATCATAGAAAAACTCTTGTAATCATCGTGAATATGCGTTCGATTAAGGTTTATTTATTTTAATCGTTCATATGTCAAACCGTGTGTATTTTTACAATGTTATCGGCTGAGCCTTTAGGTATCACCATTGTTTATTTGAAGATCTGAATGTTTGGTTTGTTTATCTTGATTACTTAATTTATCGTTGATTGTTGTTTAAGTTTATCAAATTTATATTTCGATTATTACATGCTTAAGTGTGCGACCTATCATTCAACTGGGTCTAGTCCTACATATTTAATGCGCTGCAACTTCGGTGTTGTTTGGGCGTAGGCTAAGAGTCCGAGATAGCTCTCCATATTGCAATTTATATATCTAGAATTGTAGGATCACAAATATTGACCTATCTTTACCTTTAGATTAGTGAGCTTAGTTGAGCCATAAAGTGACCTTAAGTCGACAAAGAGACGAATAAAGGAGCATAGAAGGTCAGAAAAGAACCTCAAGATCATAGAAAAACTCTTGTAATCATCGTGCAACCGAATATGCGTTTGATTAAGGTTTCTTTATTTTAATCGTTCATATGTCAAACCGTGTGTATTTTTACAATGACTATCGGCTGATACCTAAAGGTATCAGCCATGTTTATGAAGATCTAATATTTGGTTTGTTTATCTTGATTGCTTAATTTATCGTTGGTTGTTGTTTATGTTTATCAATTTATACTTGTTTACGTGCTTAAGTATGCGACCTATCATTCAACTGGGTCTAGTCCTACATATTTAATGCGCTGCAACTTCGGTGTTGTTTGGGCGTAGGCTAAGAGTCCGGGATAGCTCTCGATATTGCAATTTATATATCTAGAATCATAGGATCACAAATATTGACCTATCATTGCCTTTAGTTTAGTGAGCTTAGTTGAGCCATAAGGTGACCTTGGTATTAACGAGAACGTTCCTATTCTATTGGTAAGGACTCGGACAGTGGACTACTAGTATATAAAGAGCCATTAAGCAGTAAGTGGGTAAAGTCTCGATGTGCTAGGGTTTAGTAAGAGCACCATTACTAATCTCCTAAGATAGATTATAATCAACAAATGCTTGCTTTATGCCGATGCGTATAATTGTGATAGAATTAACGTGTCTAGGTCTTAGGAAGAAGCACCGCCTAAGTCTAGGAATGATATGCCCATCGAGATAAGTCAATCATTGCACTAAATAAACAAATATGCGTTTTATCGGATAATTCATGGTTGATATGTTTTCCTTACATTAGTGTTTGACCGCTCCTCTATCGTTTATTCATCTTCTTGTGTGTGTTTATTTCTTTACTTGTCATTAAAACCCTAGGTTAGTGGTATGTGCTTAATTACACATACCATTCTCCATTTAAAACGGACTTAAATGAATAAAAACATACCAAAAATACATTGTA
>BQNB010107600.1:0-23137 GCA_026074375.1 Tanacetum coccineum | reverse complement strand
TTCATAACATTGCGTGAGGACACGACAATACTTTAGTATGGGGGAATTTGGTATTCGCTATTTTATACATATCTTTTACCTTGAAAAATGACCCCAAATAACCAAAAACATGTGAAAATACAATATATATGCTTGTTTTTATGTTTGTGTATGTGCAGGTATCGGATATGCAATAATGGACAAAATAAAGACAAAAGCGGACAAAACCAAGCATGCCATTGGAAAGAGCACGAGATTTCGAGTCCGATGGTGTCTTCTTCTCTTGTTGGGCCGGCCCGACACCATTTATATGGGTCGGACCGACCCATAGTTAATTGAAACTACAAGTCATACACATAGTGGCTCATGACTAAATGATCTCAGCCCAGAAACAAGTGCAACCTAGCCCAGCATGAAAGGGAGGCCCATTGTCCAGTTTGGCCTAAGTTTGTACATCTGCTTATAAATGACGCATGGAAAAAAACAACATGAGGCATCTTTTATCATTATCATATATTTTTATTATGTTTTTTTTTATTTTGGAAGATAGATAGACTAGATTAGAGTAGTTTTATTTAGGTTTCGTCTTCAAATCTGTCTTCCTTTTGGTTTCATCGCAGCAGATAAACCTTAGTTTTTTGCTTATGGTAATTTTGTAATAAGAAGTTTGATTTATTGGGGTATGATTCTGGATGTTTGTTTGTTGATTGAATCGTTGGTTTATGTTTCGATCTGTTGAATGAATACCCAGGTTTGTTGGATTCAATTGTTTTTTTTCTTCTCTTGTTCTTAACTGTCGCAACAGCAAGTGTAATATAAAAAGGGGATCTTCATTATTTCAGTTGTAGTTTTGATATTTCGTGTAGATAGGAACAGTAGATTAAATGTAGAAATAGATTAAAATAGAAGTAGATATGAGTAGCAGTCAACCGCCTTTGACATCTCATTCTCAATTTTATTTTTATTCTCAATGTTATTTTGATCTCTCCATCTTTGCTTTGTTATTGTAGTTATAAGTTTATATTTATGTCACCGTCCCATTTTTTAATTAGTTTGTCATGATTTTAAAATCATCTTATCCCAATATTGTTTTGTTTGTTCTAATCTCAGTATGAATGGATATATTTAGTTTTCTTTTGTTCTAAAATCTTATTAGTGTCTAAATATGTATGTTCCCGTATTTGTTTCTCTTAATCGAGAAATATGGTTGTCTTTATATTAGGAGTTCGACTTATATTAGTCTCATTTAGCATATTGTTTCGGTTTATTTTTACTTTGCTTGTTTTGTGATGGTGAACCTGGTTCAACTCATGAGGCGAGGAGCTTACGGGTTTATTTAGCTAGACCGACTTTGATTAGTTGTTTTAGCTAAATAAATCGGGTGGTATTCATTTAATTGCGGGTCTCCAATTCGGTTATATTTTCTATTCCCTTTTCAATACTTAGCATAGTTTTATTTTATTGTTTCATATTATGTTTGCCTATTTGATTTTATGTCATGCTTAGTATAGATTATTTTATGTTTGATAAATTGAATTTCATTATGAGTAGTGAGTAGATTTATTAGTGCTTGTTAAGTGATTAGTGATTTGGAATTTAGGTGCGGGTTTAAAAAGGTTTAAAAATTATTAGTCATTAGTATTTTCTTTTCGATTTAAATACCGTTATTTACTTTTAATACAATTTAATTTCTTGTCATTTATTTTTAAGCATTTCATTTTACTTGTCATTTTAATTCGTTAAACCTAAGCCCGCACTTAATGAACATTTCACGTCACTTAGCAAGCATATTAGACATTTATATTTTTAGATCATTTTTAGTATAATCTTGTAGTTTTAAATCATAGAATTAATATTAGTTTAATTTTTAGTATAAAAATAGTTTAAAATCAAAACAAAAAATATTTGATGAAATGGTGTATAAGTTCGTACCACGACTTCCTTTAATAAGGTCGACACCATCTAAGTCTCGGACGAAGCATGTGTGCTTTCTGAAGGCAACTTCAAGATCTGAATCACAAAATTGACCGACAGAGAAAAGGTTGTGTCCAAGTCCTTCTACATAGTATACCCTGGAAATTACACTGTCACCAATGACATAATCCCCATATCCCATAATTGCACCAAAATGGTCGTTTCCGAATCGAACAGTCCCAATAAACTTTTTCACGAAATTCCTGAGCCGTGAGCGATCTCCAGTCATATGTTTTGAGCAGCCTGAGTCCAAATACCAGAGAACGATCTGTACAACCTGCATTTGAACAAAGGCGAAAATGGAGATTTGGATACATTGGATCCCCAATTGCAATTGGGGTCCGGTTGGTTAGTGCACGCAAGATTATATGCTACAGGGGCAATAGTTTCCTGTGGATCAGCTGGCAAACAGTCACTCTTAAGAGCAGTAGACCTAACTAAAGGGCACTGTCTTCCTAACGGGAGAAGTCTACCAGTGGGCTTCCATTGTTTTGTAGGCAAGACCTTAGGTGGAGTATTCCTAGTTAAAGGCCACTGATCTCCTAAAGGTAATAGTCTGCCAGTGGGTCGCCACTGATGGCCGATGGTGGTAAACAATTTCCCTGTGGCCTTCCAAACTTGCTTAACTTGCTTAACCCGCCACACTTTAGTGGCAGAGGATTGCTTCACACACATCTCAGAACGCACAACACATTGATCATGATTAACAGAAATTAAGCATTTGTTACAAGTTTTGCAAGAAGTATTAGAATTCGAATTAATTACAGTACGCTTATAGCTAATACTAGAATCAACACGATTCTTATGTTTCTCATTCGACTTATTCATCCTAGAATGGGCTTCTACTTGTTTCAAGGCACTTTTAGCTGGCAGGGTCCTATCTTTCTTTGTATTGCTCCTAGGCTTTGACCTGCTAGCTGCTGAGGCACCTTTTACTCCTGTAGAGGGAATTCCAGGAACGTTAGTCGAATTTATTTTCTGGTGCTCAACTTGTGGTGGTGTGCTATGAGTCGAGGTTTCATGTGGTTCGACAAAAGTAACTCCCTTTTTCCTAAGTGAATTGGTAGAGGCATTTTGTTTATTGCTAGGGCCAAAGTCTTTAGGACACGTGCCTATTACATATTCTAACAGCTCCTGAGAGTGTTTAGTGTAACGGCAAGCAGATGCAAGAGAGGTATCCAATGGTCTTTCTACCTTAGCATCCTCTACTATTTCACGAAGGATTTCTACATTTTCCTTAAGGCGTTCGATATAGTGTAGATGCACTTCCCGATTCTTCTTGAGTCGAGGGGGAATTGGTTCAACATCTATAAGATATCTACCAGAAGCCAGCACCTTAGGTTTACAATCAGGTATAGTGACACATTTGGAATTCTCTCTAAGTTGATCCTTAAGGTGCTCAATTTCAGATAACAAAGAGTTGTTCTGGTCAGTGGTTTTGGCACGCGTTATTTTAATTGAATCATACAACTCCTTATAATGTTGCTTAACTTTTGCATTTTCTGCCCTAAAGCATTCATTGAGATCGTGAAGGGCATTGAGCTTTGCAGTTAAATCTTTGTTCTGAGAAACTAAAGCCTTAAGGTCAAAAGTGGGATCTGTATCACTATTTTTCTTTGTTAAGCGAGAGATTTTCTCCTTTAATTCACGAATCGTATTGCCTCGACTTTGAATCTGTTCATTTAGTTTCCCAATCACAAACAGTGAATCAAATGAAGGAGCATCCGAAGATGTCACTGGTTTTTTGTTTCCAAAACGTTCTTTGAGATTTTGATACTTTAATTGTAAGTTGAAGTGTTCAACTTCAAGTTTGGAAAAATGTTTTATCATTGAGTCGTGATCATCATGTTGAATCTTGTTTCTCAGATTAAAATTTTCAGATTCAAGGTCGGCAATACGTTTCTGAGCACTAGTGAAAGCATCATGCAATTCAGAAAATCTAGACACGTTGAGTACAGAATCCGTTGCAGTATAAAACACATCTTTGGACAAGCATTCAGCAACTAAGTTCTCATTTGTGATGAGAAGGTTTTTCCGTTCAATCTCACCACTCCGTAAGTCTGTCTCATTCTGGTCCACTTCGGCTTCCAAATTTTCAAAAACGGCTTTCATTGCCCTAACTTCAGTGACTAGAGATTTTTGAATTCCTTCAAAATGTTCTTTGAGTAGATTGAAAAATGGAATTACTTCGGTTAAGTAACACCTTTTTGTTTGTTCAAAACCCCTTTCCCCTTCAGTTATGCCCGTTGGTGTGATACGCTTTTTACAAGTTTTCTCAAAATCCCAAAATAGTTGAGTAATTACATACAGACCAATATTTACTTGACTTGTAGTTGGAAGCGTTCTAGGGACCAGATGGGCCGGTGTATTGGGAGGATACACAGTCGCAGGTGGTAGGACAGGTAGGGGTGTTGCATTGGCCTTTAGCTCTTCGGCCTTTCGTTTTGCTAGATCTAAGGACCAAAATACTTGCTCAGGTGTCAGTTGAGTCTGAGGGGTGAATGTTGCCATGAAATTTTCTTTTGAGTAGTTAGGAGTGTACGGTTAACCTCTTTTCCACACAGTCAGAGTCATCATTTTACATGCAGTTTATTCCTTGTAGCTTCAGCTAACTCCTAGTTCTTCTCAGACGATGGAACAATTACCGGCACGTAATGGGCTTAAGATGTTCATCACATCTTATAGTGCGGTGGGCCTTTTTGCCTGCGAGGTAAATAAGGTTCTGGGCACCTAGTGTGTTTTAGTTTTTGGTCATACACCTTGAGTAGGATTTAACATCATATGGCAGTTTGAATGGATTGATTTGTGAGTGAAGCTTATTTCAAGTTTATACGTTTAAGGTGTTTCAGATTGGAAAAACCAGTCAGGAATTTTGACTCTTTCTGTTTAAACTCTTGTTTCAAAGTCGTTACAGTTTCTTCCATTATCTTATTGTTTTCCATAGTTGACTTAAGTTGTAACTTGAAAGAATGAATTTCCTTTTTAAGATTTTCCTCTGTTTTATTACGATTTTGAATAAGCATACGCATTTTATCATCCATTCGTTGTTCATGTTCATTCAGTTCAAACTTAGCACGTTGCTCATAAATGGTAACCTGTTCCTTATAGATCTTAAGTTCAATAGCTATTGGGTCATGAGGAACGATCGCATCATTAATAGGCGATACACATACACTATTTAGAGCGGAAGATGCATAACTTGGTACAACAGAATTATCATTGACCGACAAATATTGTTCATATGGAATAACATTATTGTTACCTATATGGACACTAGTTGAGTCAATAACATTTGACGGTTATACTTTGTTATGAATCTCATGTTCGTCCTGATTAGAAACACTATGATCAATAGCATTTTCCAGAATATGTACCTCAGATAAGATTGATGCATTAGATGGACCAGCTTGTGGATTTGCTGACCCGACTGAGGACAAGTTGGCCATGAATATAGACTGAGCAGTCGGTTCATCATCAACATCTGAGTCAAAAGCGTCACATTCATCTTCTTGGAAGATGATATCCTCATTCAGAGCTAAGTCTTGGACTGGTTGATTATCCACATCTGCATCAAAGGTGTTGCCCTGTTCACCAGCCAGAAAGAGTAGTTCCTCTTCATCCAAAACTGCACCATTCTCTTGGGCTTGCATCAGCAGCATCTTGTCCTTGAAATAATCAGAATTCTGTGGACGCTTTGGCTGAGTACAGTTCCTTGCAATATGCCCAATTCCATTACAATTATAACACTTGACCGGTTTCCCTTGACCTGCATTGGCATTCGCAGCTCTATTCTGTGCACCCCTATTTCCCTGAGCAAAGTACCTCTGATTCTGATTCTGTCGCCCTTGAACATTCTGAATAACAACCCGACCATCTTGAATAGTTGCTTGATTTCGGGTGTTAGATGAGGTTCGAAGTTGATTATTGGTCTGAGGAAGCGTTGCTCTAAAGGATTGGGCAAGGAGTGCCATTTGTTTGGAACGTTCAATATAAACGGACACCAAACAAATTAAAGTTTACATCAAGCAAGTGTTATATGATTATTAGGAGTATAATTTATAACTTTTTGTAATTTATTTTTGTTGGTTACGTAAAACGCTTACGTTTCGCAATAAATTACATTCGGGCATACCCGGAAGCACCTTTACCCATCTACACTCAAACAAATACCCACTTTTATACCCAATACCCAAAATTAACTTATTTTATTTATTTATAACCCCTCAAAACCGGATCCTAGCTTATAAGACATAAAACAAATCCATAAATCCATAAAACTTTAACTTTACAACTAAGAACTCTTACAACTTGTACTCCAACCCCTATTTTCCATAAATTGGCTTGTCAAGGTACAAAAGACCTTGTTGAGCCGTGAGTTTTGCCTAGGGAGGAGGAGAAGGGTTCTTACAACCTTGTACTTAAACCACTACACATCCCATGGTTTAATCTTAGGTTGTTTTGATACCATCTTGTTATAACTAGAAAGTCCTATGTCCATTTAACTCTCACACATTCATTCACTAGCAAATTAGCAAGCAAACTCTCTCTATACTCAACCATACCCACGGCTCAAAATCTTGTGCCTAGGGTTCCCATTAAAAATTCATTCTACAAGTATTCCAAGCATTTTATTGTTCATTCTAAGATCATCTAAGGTTACTCAAGGTTATTACAAGCTTGGATTTGGGTTTAACAAGGATTAATCAAGAAAACATATTTAGGGTTTTCTTGATTAGGGTTTTGATTTTGGAAGCTTGGTTAGGGTTTATATCTTGTGTTCATCATCCTACTCATCTTCTATAAGGTCTATTTAAAGTATTCAATATTCATTCATTCATTATCTTATGTGTACATACTTGTTATATATGTTAAACACCACCTAGATTCATTTTTGTGACACATGAAGTATTTTAAAGCATATATGATTCGAATTTATTGTTGTATGGGGTGAAATAATACTTGAAATAAAGGTACATGCTTGGTATAAGTGTTAAATAATTTATAAGAATGAATTACAAATTAAATGGTGTTGAAGGTTTATTTACAAACTTATGTATCAAAAGATCATAAGGACATGGATTTTATTTGGTCAAGGGTTATGGACTTTTAGACTTAAATATATGTAAGATAATATGCGTATAATAACTTGTAAAAATAATGGTGCACAAGTTTACTAAGTGAAATTTTTTTAAGTAATTATAAAACTAGTTTTATTAATCATAAACCCTAATTAACTTTTAATGCCTACTGTTTGGATTCGACATTAAACCCATACATTTTATCTTTTATTAAATTAGTACTCTTCACAAGGATCGTAAGCATGTAAAGAACTCGAAATACGGACTTATAACGAAAGAAGATATGACATTAACGAGTTACGTAATTAATCGTATAAAAGGGATTTTTATAAAAGTGATTTTATATAAGAACTTCCTGTCTCAGATCTGATCTATAAAAATCAATATTTTATAAACATAGTACATTTCATGATGAATCCAATGGCATAAGAAACTCAAGAAACGGAATTAAAATGAACAAGTTATGCTTTAAACAAGTTACGTATAATTAATCTTATAAAAACAATTATTATAAACCGCGATGAACAGTAAAAGTTACTGTTCATCAGATGTTTACTTTTTATAAATATGATATTTTGATAAATTTTCTTAATACGAACCGGAACATAAGAAACGTATAAAACGGAAGTCCAAAAACGATAAAGATATGAGGTTTTAAAATCGTGCGCACTATTTTTACTTTTATACATTATTTTTATAAAACAATTAAATTAATAATGTAATATCATTATGTAATCAATAAAAATATTAGATCATATATTTTTACAAATGATACATTAGTAAATAAGAAATAATACTTTCTTTACGGGTACGAGTACATATACTTTTATTTAACAAAGTACGATTTAATTATTATTTCAACCTTTAAAGACTTAATCAAAACTATTAGGTGGTGGTGTAACTATATAACATGTGATGTTTTATTCATATAAAGTACATTATACTCATATGACCTATAAATAATTAGGTTGCATTCGGATTGCCGAGACGATTCACTTATCTGATTTAGATAATCAATCATTCACTTACTGTGAGTTTATAGCCCCTCTTTCACTTGTTTTACATTTACTTTACAAATCTCGGGGGAGAATACATGCTCAATACAACTTATTTACATGTTCGTTTACAATATCTTTTACATACTATTCTACACACTTGGTTTACATACTTGATTTTGCAATTCATTACAAACACAATTACATGGTTGATTACAAACTTGGTTTCATACTTTGTCACATACTCATTTGCATACACGTTTACGAAATTGTTTACATACGTCAATTACAAACAACAATTACTTGATTATATCACACTCTTTTCTACTTATGGATTTAAGTACTCAAAGCTATTTACGAATATAATGGTTAAATTTTTATTGGACACAAGTGTTTTTGGTTATCATCTCTTGTTTACATGTGCCTAAGTAACATAACCCACCATTGCCCATTATCATGAACTGTTAAATTCTTGACCGGAGGACCGGTTGAGGAAGCGCGAGTGTATAAATAGATCTATTTGGGATTGACATCCCTGTTCGGGTGAGTAGCTCTCACTAGTTTCGACAGTACTGAAACACGAATGCATACATGTCAGAGCAATTTGGATGTTTACGGGTTTGAACATCTACACGCCTTTATTTGCATTAATGCTTACCATAATGTCGATCTTCATGTCATAGCTTAGCGCAACAGTAGATTTTATTTATGTGGTGCCTGTATCAGATATAGTAGACCCATACATTTGGAAAATCACGATTTCACTGTCCATACCTATTTATTGAACATTTACTAATTTCTAACACTTTCCTAAATTGCGGCGAAGCAATGAACACTAAACCTCTTTTGTTCTACATTTACTCTTACATTTTTGCTTATTATTTATAAGGATTGAAGTAAACATAACACCTTTATAAATCTTTGGATTCCAACATTTACATATATGACTTACAAAACACTATGAAAAAAAAAACTCACAACTTTAATGTTGACACTTTTAAGGCATGTTTTTCTCCAGGGGAATTAGATGCATGTCTTACTAGATTGATGGAGTCTAAATTTGACAAGATTTCATTCATGGATTTCTTCTTACATACAAATGATCAAATCTCGTTGTATTACTTTTAAGCTTTTCATTGTGATGCAATTATAGGACAAATGTTATATCAATTTCAAGAAAATCAACGAGATTACTTTTCAAACGACACATTTAGAGGTCGTTCTCTTGTATCTTGAGTTGTTGTATTATGAAGTAACGCCCCCTGACACATTTCCGCTGCGACCCATTTTTCAGGGTGTTACAGTCGCCCTGGAACATTCTGAACTACAACCTGACCATCTTGAATAGTTGCTTGATTTCGGGTGTTAGATGAGGTTTGAAGTTGATTGTTGGTCTGAGGAAGCGTTGCTCTGAATGTATAAGGGCCAGGAGCGCCCATTTTTTGGTTAATGTCAAGTATTTCATCAGTTTGAAGTGTATCCGAGTTAATTTGTGCTGTATCAGGAATGTGATATTGTGGAGATTGAGGGTTTGTTGATGAGGAGGGATATTGATGAAACTGGACATTGATGATTGGGCATGAGGTTGGACGTTGACACAAATGCAAGTTTATCATTTGTAGCAGGAGGGATTCTTTCAATAATCAGTTGATCTTGTGCAGCATGCTTATCATGTTGTTTTAAGTATGCATACAGTTGTTCATGATTTGTCTCTTTCAGACCTTGTGAGTTATTGGCTTCACGAACCTATCCCATTCCAGGTGCATATTGTTCACGAACTTGGAGTTCAGTTGAATGTTAGGCATTGTCACTCTGATATTCCTCATGTCTTACAACTTGTGAAAGCGAACATAGTACTCATTGATATTTTCACCTGGAAGCATCTTGAACCTCTCAAACTCATCGTACAACTAAGATTCTCTATCTTCTTTGTGAGTTCAGAACCAGCCAAGAAAAAAAAAAAAAAAAAAAAAAAAAAAAAAAAAAAAAAAAAAAAAAAAAAAAAAAAAAAAAAAAAAAAAAAAAAAAAAAAAAAAAAAAAAAAAAAAAAAAAAAAGTAAGAAGCCATTTGACGTTGTCCCAAATTGCTTTTGCTTCAATGTTGTGATTGATGAGCTTGTAGATATCTTTGGGAAGTCCTTGAAGCACAATATTGGTGGCACGGACATCTGCATCGTATCGTTTCTTCTCCATGTTACTGAGGTCTTCATATGTACGAGGCCTTTCTGGTCCAAGAGGACACCTCCCTCAGGGGTAGTTCCGAGTGCATCCTTGTGGTATCAAGCTCAAATGGTCCTTGACAATCGACTGAAAGAAAAATTTGCAATCTATTTTCCTTTCCCCTACAGTACAATCGGATTCGTTGTGACCATGATTCATAATCAGTCCTATCGAGCATATGAGGGCGGGTATCGGAACCTGCCGCTTGAATATCATCTGAATTACTAGACATGGTTGAGTACTTGTATTATGAATCCTTGGATCGTAACAATGATATGATTGTATGTTTAATGAGTGATGATTGATAGTTGATTAGTGAAATGTTGTTGATTGTATTTGGTTTGGTTGAAATAATTAACGTAATGAAAGATAATGAAGAGCTTAGCAAAACTGCAGTAAGAGAACCCTAGACAAAACGCAATGGAATATGGTCTTCAAGCAAAACGCAATGAAGGTCTTGAGCAAAACGCAGTGATGTTGAAGCAAAACGCAATGATGAATGAAATTTTGCCAGAGTAACTTCTTATCAAAACGCAATATGGTCTTCAAGCAAAACGCAATGGAGGTCTTGAGCAAAACGCAGTGATGTTGAAGCAAAACGCAGTGATAGCTTGAAGCAAAACGCAATGAGGTCTTGAAGCAAAACGCAGTGAGGTCTTAAAGCAAAACCCAATGAGGTCTTGAAGGCAAAACGCATGTTGTTGTTTTTGGGGAGAGGAGGGGGGGAGGGGAGGGAGGGGGGAGGGGGGAAAAAGTCTTAAAAGCAAAACGCAATGAGGTCTTGAAGCAAAACGCAGTGAGGTCTTCAAGTAGGCAAAACGCAACCTTCAATAACCAAAACGCAACCCCAAATACGACAAAACGCAGTACTGTTGTATGATACAAAACGACAAAAAAAAAAAAAAAACCAGTGTAACTATTTGAGCAAAACGCATGAAGAACTGGTCTCAGAGAGGCAAACCCATGAAGAAAAATACGAGACTTTTCACCCTAAAAATCACCCTTTTGAACGTTTTTTGCTTGGTTCTTTTGTACAACTTAATCCTAGAAGGTTATAACAACTATAAAAACACTAACTTTAACATCACCAACGTGAGAATCAAAGAGTGTCAAGAAAAAGACCATAAACCTTCAAAAACCAAACTTTTGATCTAAACTAACAAAAAAATGCACACACAATCTATCTAATCATCCCATGGGCTCTGATACCAATTGTAGTATATTGGATATCATAACACAAGCCTAGAATTAATGTTTGGCCGAATAATCTAGAGAGAGAAAGTGGGAGTTCTAGAGAGAGAAAATCACTTAGTGTGTGTTTGTGATAAAATGAACATCCAACCCCTCTCAATGGCTGAGATGGGGTTTAAATACAAGAGTTTTTGTTCCCTAAGTGGACTATAGAGTGGGCTAACATGAGGGTAAAGACCCGGCCCAACACCATAAGTCGTACGGTAACTAAACGATTAATACTAAGACTACGAGCTAACCTATGCTAGATATAACACGGGGTGACCGAGTCTTTTACATGGATTTTCATAATCCTAACATAGGTCTTTAATAAGCTATCTACTATCTGGTATTGCTAATTTGAGCCTTAATTCTAAGTTTTATAAGCTGAATACGGATTTAAGCAATTTAAAAGGGTGTTTGGTTCAAGACAGCACTAACTCAAGTTAGTGCTGTCAAGAGCCATTTGGTTCTTTAAAGTTGAATTTGAATTTTATAATTAAGTTTATAAGGTTAGGTTTAATGGTTTTTGAAAGCCTTAATCAAGTTTTTATAGGTTTGTGAGTTGGTTGTATGAATCTGAGATAATAAGCTCAGATTCATTGTATCTTTGAGCTTAATTTTGTTCTAGCTGGTATAGTTGCTCTATTTGTTTTTGTTTTGTTCATTAAATGGTGTTGAAACAAGTTTTAAAGGTCTGTATCAATTGGTTTAGTGTTTTGGTTAAAATGTTGTCAACTGCATCAGCAAGCAAAAACAGTTTCTAGTCATTTTTTTATTCAAAAATCAAGGTAGTATAAAGTAGTTTTAGCTTTTAAAATTTGGAGCACAACTAGTTTGTAGGCCATTCTAGAATAGTTAGGGCTTATTTTGGTTTTAAAAGCTTATTTAGTAATCTGTTTTTAAGCCTGCATTTTAGTTCTTGTCTCTTTATAAAAACCAAAAATAGAGTATTTTGCATAAACAACTTTTTCAATTGGATTTTTCTTAGCTTAAATGAATTTCAAAATACTTTTTGAGAGCTGATCTAGATAGCTTATAGAATAAGTTTTCTAGTGGTATAAGCCACTAAGCCATAAGGATCTGTTTGCTGGCTTAATAATAAGCTCAAAAAGTCCTTTATGGCTGATTGGTAAACTGTTTTATGCAAAAGTGCTTATTTGGCTTTTTTAGCTTATAGCTTATTGTTTGACTTAAAAGTTGTTCTGATTTGCTTATTAGACTTAGGTTAAAGTGTTTGTAGCTTATTCTTTTCATGGTTGAGCTTATTCAATCTTATTAGTTTTCTTAAGTTTAGTGAGAAAAAGCTAAAAATACTAAGTCATATCTGTCACCCTTTTAAGTTTTTTTTTCTAGCTTATTTAGTAGTTTTCATAAAAAGTTTCTTTTATAAACATTGGAGAAAACTACAATTTTGGTCCACTATCTTTACCGGGTATAACACTTTTGGTCCATTTTTTTAAAAATTTGCGGGTTTAAGCCAAAACCCGAGTATCCATTTCACATTTGAGCCAAATCTAACAATTTTGGTTCACATTTAAATAATCTTCTTTTTCTTCCTATCCATTTAATTCTTTTCTAAACCCTCTATATTGTTTCATTCTTATGGCGTCACTCGATTATCGTTTGAACCCCCTCTTCTCGATTAAAGAATGCTCGTCTTGTGGAGCTTTGTACACTAGAAACTGTGTTTGTTCAAAAGGGGGTCTTGAAGACAAGATTCTTGTTCCGTACCGACAGTCATTCAATACCCACCCTCAGAATTTGTGCAACTTGTGGGACCGGTTGTTGGTCTATATTGTCGACCATCTGTGGCTTTTGTGTGAAAGTGTTTGAATGAAGGTTGGTATACAATTCATGATAAAAACGAAATTCTAAACACTTCTGAGTCATCCAATGACAACACTAACATTGTTAGCGCACCTCAAGAGCCATCCGTCTTTAATCAAGACCCCGGTGAAAATTTCTTGCAAAAGTCTTCCACAAATTAACCATAATTGTTGTTACGAGTGTGGTGATTCATTAGACGGTATGTTTTGTCAACAATGCACTTGTAAATCTTGTAGGAAAGGTGCTCATTATGGTTACAATTGTCCACCACAAATTCCGATTATCTCTAATCCGGACATGCTACAATCAAAACCTTAATGAGATCCTACAAAATTTGCAAAGTTTGCAACAACAAAGTTTTTTGGGTACATGCCAACAATGTGGTTGTAATGAATATGATGGAGTTTGTTTTCATTGTACTGTTGGAAATAGAACACAAATAAAATTTTCAGCTCCATACGATTCTCCAAATTTTGCAAACCACCCTCCACAACCCCAGTACGAAACAAATATTTGTGAGTTATGTGGAAACGATGCTCATTTTGGTTATGATTGTTCACCTCAAGTTCCGTTTGTTTACAATCAAAACTTGTGTTTCGATCAAAACTTCGATAATACTTTTTCACTAACTTCACCAAGTTTTCCACAACAAAACCTTTGTTGTGAAAACTGTGGGGGTCCTCTGCCGACTTTTCAGTGTCAACCGATGAACCAAAATTTCTATAATTCTAATCTTTCCGGTTTTGACCAATTTCAACCCCCGCAGTTCCCCGTCAATTATCCTCCTCAAGAGACAAGTAAAGAAATTTTGCAAGCTCAAGAAGACTTAATGGAAGCTATACAAGCATTTTTAAAGGAGTATGATCATATTCCTCCTAATGAAAGTGCATGGCTTATTGTTATGATGAGGATAGATTTTTTAAGATTAAGCAAGTTATGAGAGAATAGCAGAATCAACCTGAACTTATGCAAGAATTGCTTCTTAAACTTATGGATGATTTGCAAATTCATAAAGGAAGTCAACAAGAGAAGAACGAGACGGCAGCTCAAAGTTTTATTCCATATTGGAATTTTTCTATGATTGATGATGAATAAGCTAGAGACAACTTTTTGAAAGACGTTTACACCTTCTTAAGGAAGTTTAGTCGTATACCTTTTGGAGTAACACCAAAGGTTATATTGATAGCTTGGGAAAGTTTTAGCAAAATCAAAAATGCTTTGATGGACTTGGCAATATCAAACTAAGTGGTTTTTCAAGATTTTGATTTGTAAACTCTGAAGATCGTGGAAATATTAGTGAAGAGTTTTCAGAACATATTAATTGTCCAAGCTAGAATCATCCTCTTTTCTACTTCGATGATGACGATGATGAGTATACTGTTATATGGAGAAGGCCTAAGCGATTCTCACCTTTTGAACATCAAGGAGCCCGAAGATCCTCTAATCATGGGGGAAGATGAACTTAGCACTATTCCTGAAAAAGATAAATCTAGTGTTGAGGACCTCGTCCCAATCCCAAGTGGATCCAAGGGTTTTTCCAATGATATTTGTGATGATGAATCTTTGCTTAGTCAAGATATTCCGATCACATCTCCTAAGATCGATTTTCTTTCCGAGGAGTTCGCCGGTGAACTCGCTCCTATTCCACCGGGAATGGATAAAGACGAATTTGATGAAGAAGATGATTGTTATGATGATGATACTTCGAGCGACGATGATTCTTTTGAAAACATTGATTATGTTGAGGCTTCGCCTCCTGATTCTGAGCTCATCAGCTTAGAAGAGGTTGAGGACATTATTCTTCGTAACAAATTGTCAAATGTCTATCTTCTCATTTCTAAGATTGAAGCGTTAAATGACAACCCCACTCTATCTTCTTTTTCTTATTCTGATAATTCTTTTAGTGATCATACGGAAGAGACGAGAAGTGGCAGTTCCACTACTCATGCTAATAACTCTCTTCCCGAGTATGATTCGTTTCTTTTTGAGGTTGAGCCCGATCAGGGAGGATTGTCTGGCATTGTTATTTCTGATAATTCAAATAACCCTCTTTTGGAACTTCCTGAGTTTGAATCATTTCATTTTGATCCGTCATTTCCTCGTCCTCTTCCAGAACCACCAAATGTTGAGATTAGCTTAATTGTGAGTCCGTATGCAACCAGTGTTAACAATTTGATGAGCTTAATGATGATGAAGGGTTTTTACCCATGGGGAGATGTGTTTGATGTTGATGATGGACGATTACGTCACATTTGTCATTCGGTCTTTTCTCCGTGTCTCCTCTATGTGGATTCTCCTTTGCTTTATCTCTCTTCGGAGTGTATACACCTGGTTTACCCGGCAGCTCCATGTTGAGCGGTGGTTTCTAAGGGGTATGGTAGGCATGGTGCGCTTGGGGGTTTCCTATTATTTAGGTTTGGAATGTACGTGGGTGGTGTTTTTGTTGTTCTCGTCCATTTACTTCTCTCCAAGGACGAATGAATTCGGAGATCGAGTCAAGCTATGCGACTCGGTTACCAAAAACAAAGCGCTTCGTGGGAGGCACCCCATGCTTATCTATTTTCAATTTTCTTTCTTATTTTTCTGTTGTGTTGTGAGGAGGCTTGTACTCTTCCGATTCCTATTGTGTTTGTACTTGTGATTGTTTATAGGATGAACCCAAATTTTCTAAAGACTCTCGTGTTCGGTGTTTTGTCCCGGTCCACTCGAGCTTCCTAGCCTTTGCTTGCTATTAGTTTGGGGAAATCCGATATCCTAAAGATTATTATCGACTAACATTTATTTTGTAGCACACTTAATAAACGGCTAGAGATTTTTGTGATACTTTCTTCAGGCTTGAGTTATGTATTCGACCTTTTTGAGTTCTAGTATGGGGTTTTTAAGTCTTAGGCTAGGAAACATTGATGGACAATGTTTAATTTTAGTATGGGGGTAGTATATCTTCGATATAATCTTATCTACTTTTGCCTGTTGTTCTCACGTACCCCGTTTTCCTACCAAAATTTTCAAAAATATGAAAATTTAAAAATTTTCAAAAATAAAAATAAGTGTTTTTGTCACAATTTTGACTTTCTTGCTGGGTAGAATAAGAGTAAATTTTGACCCGATCGAGCATGTTGAGCTCTAGCTTGTTCCTTAACTTTTAGGCTAACCGTTCGCGGAAATTCGCGAAGAACGAAAAATGATAGAGTTAAGTATGAGTAGGATGCTAAACAAGGATTAGTTGGAAATCTTAAAGAGCTCATGTATGTAACTTGTCGCTTTTTCTCCCATAAGCTCTTAACCGGATTAATATACGTGCTGTTTTTGGAGATTAAACTTAAATCAACAATTTTTATGTAATATATAGCAAAATTTTTTTGTTTTTTTTAGTTCTTTAGTTTCAAATTCATCTTGATATTTTTCAAAAGAAGTCTTTCTCTATATAAAGTTAAAAAAAAATGATGATGCAGAATAAGGGAATTATTAAAAAATATAATAATAATAAAAGTTGTGCTGATAAATAGTTTACTACCTTTGCCGGCTACAACCGATGTGGATAGTTTCTTAAGAAAGCCCATAGTAAGAATAATAATCCGAGACTGATAAAAGTTTGATGCATCTTGCCGGCTCACAACCGATGTTGCAACCTTCTAAAAGGTCAAGGGTTACAATTGCATAAATGTCTAAATAATTAAGTTTGAATTAATAAATTGATTCCTTTTTGTTAAATTCAAATATGCTTTTGAACTTTGACTTTTCTATTTTATAAGCTACGGGAAACCTGAAAGTTTTTGAAACCTAAGGTCCGTGAGTCCCGATACTAGTCTCTGTGGGGTGTCAAAAGCCTGGTCACTTAGCCGCAAGGTTGGGATGTGCCGAGACGAAAGTCGCTACATGGGATGATCTCGCCTTCAAACTTATTATTCTTAGGTGAAACATAAAGCATAGTGCAAAACATTGATTCATGGTTAAAATTCAAAATAGCACACTCACTGAAGATATAATAAATGTCGGGAGTGAAATGTTCACAAGTTGCAAATATGAGCAGTGTTAGCATCTTTACTGATATTTAGCTGTGATTTCGTTTTAAGCTTGGTTTGGATAAGTGAAAAGTCGGGGACGATGAATTTATCCTTTTTGGGCATTCTCGGATCGAAATGCATCTTGTTCTATGATCCCTAACAGTTATGGAAATAACGAAAGTCAAAATATTCTAAGTTTATATATATATATAAAAAAATGAAAAAAGTTTGTAAAAATGAGAAAATGGGGTGTTTTATAAATTGTGAATTCTTAACTCTCTCCACAAAAAAAATCTTTGCTACTTTTCAAAGATTTAGTTAGGGGAAGTTTTGAGGTATTTGATTATAGAGCATATAATATTCGTGAGGACGCACTCGTTAGTTTGGGGATTTTGTATGTGTGGGTGAAACACATATCGGTTTTATTTCAAATTGGCCCTAAAAAGACAAAATTGTGCTTTAAATGCTTGAATATTGCTTGTTTTGTCTTTGTGATTGTGTAGGAACGGATATTGTAAAAATCTCAAGAAAACGTCAAAACCGGATAATCACGAACACAGGAACGGAATTGAGTGTGCAAAAGCCGAGAGAATGCTATCAAAGGTCAACAAAAGTCAACTCATGGTCAACAGTGGTCAACCACAAAAAGACAAAACCCAAAATTCCCAAATCAGTCTCTCAAAGAAAACCAAATTGCAAAAATGGTGCCTAAACCCTAACGGTGTTAACTCTTTAATATATAAAAGAGTTAACACCCGTTAACTCTTATATAAATCCAAAACACCCATGGCCCAAGATATAAGCCCAAAGTCCCGAATATAAAAAACCTGGGTCAAAGCAAAGTCAAACTCCTACCCCCTTTTTTATACAAGTTTTTACGCGAGAAGAACAGTTGTTACTGTTCATCTTCTTCCCCCTTTTACCCAACGTCACAATCATAGGGTAAATTCAATTAACAACATGGCAAGCTAATTCAAGTAGCTAAGTACAACATGACAGGGATAAACGTCACATAAGCCCTCTCATTGGCTAATACCCAAACATGCAAAGACACGTGGATTGTGAGAAAGCACACAAAGATGCAAGATTTTACACTAAATCCTTTCCTAAAGAAGCACAATGGCTCTGACACACAGAATGCCATGTTGGCAATCCGTGTGCTAGCCAAAGTAATCCAACGGCTTAAGATAAAGATCTAATAATTGGCAAGATTCAAGGGCAGGGATTTATGGGAGCATCTACCAACCTCCAAGGCCTAGAAGCATCTCCTGATGGCTATAAATAGCCCCTCACATTCACACACACGATATCTAGTTTTTTTAGCTTTTGAACTTTAGCTTATGTAATTTTCATTTAAAATATTTCAGCTTAATGTTTGTTTGATGTGATTTCCTTTTTCAATATTGTAAATAGTTTTTCATTAATAGAATTTGAATTTTATCCTACTTTTCTAAAGCTCACTTTTACTCAAACTGTGTCTAATAAGCTAGTAATGTTACATAAGCTTCTCATACGCTCAGATCAAGCTCTTTGAGTCTCTAAGCTCAAATTGAGCTATTAATAAGCTCTTAATATACTTAAATCTAAAAATCAGCTTAATACCTTGGCTTATTGGATTTTGAGCTTTTTGGAAGATGAGCTAACCATGAAAGAGCTCATAAGGACTTTTACTAGCTTATAATTAATAAGCTAGAGCTTGTAGATAGCTCCTTGAGCTTATTGCCTTTGTTTAGCTAAGGCTTTTGTAAGTTTCCTTTAATTTTCAAGTATCTTAGCTTTAATTTTGCATATGCTTATTATTCTGCTTATAGTCTAGCTTATTTATGCTTAATTATGTCTATTTGTGCTTATTAAATATGTTTGAATATCTGTTTTTTAAGTTTTATAGCTTAGATCTTAGATTTCTTAGTTTAATTCATAAAACTATCAAAAACTAAAAAATACTAGCATAGTTCTTAGTTCTTTGTCTCTGGCTTATTTTCTTATAAATATAAGTTCATTAGGTTTGTCATTAAGATATTGCTATTTGATATTTAAGGATTTAAGCTCCTAATGTCATTTTCATAACTAATATGGTTTTAGATCTAGGTTAAAGGGGGTGTTTCGGGAGTAACAAATAACCATAGGTTAGTGCTGTTTTTAGCTCTTTGGTCTTTTGTGTTTTTTCTAGATTCCAAATTTAGGTTAGTTCAAGTTATTTTTATAAGTTAGATTTGTGTTAGCTAAGTTTTCAATAGTTAGTATCAATATAGCTCAAATTTGTCTAGTTTTAATTGCATTATTAGCTTAATTTAGATTTAGTTTGTGTCTTTGCTTTATTTGCATCTAGGCATAAGTCTTAAGAGTGTTTCGAAATAAACCAATCTATGCATGCATTTGTCTAGTTTATGTTTTGGTCACCATTGTGTCAACTGCATCACAGTTATAATAGAAAAATTTCCATTTTTAGCTTAATTTTTAGAGAGTTAAATAGTTTTTAGCTTTTGCTTTTCATAATACAATAAGTTTTTAGGTCATTAATCATCTTTCTGAATTTGGTTTTTCAAAATAAGCTATTTTAATAATCTGTTTTTAAGCTGCAAAAGTAACTTTTCCTTTTCAAAATACAATATAACTCAGTACCTACTGAGTTAGAAACCTGTTTTCAAACAGCTTTTTCAATAAGCTCTAGTTTTCAAAATATTTTTTTTTTTTTTTTTTTCTTTTTTTTTTTTTTTTTTTTTTTTTTTTTTTTTTTTTTTTTTTTTTTTTTTTTTTTGTTTTAAAAAGCTTTTTCAAGTAGTCTTTAAGCTAGTTTTTTAGAAAAACCAAGTTTCATTTCATGAAAAGCTCATTTGGTTGCTTAATATTAAGCTCAAAGTTTGTCTAAGGGACTGTTTGGTTTTAAGTTTTCTATAAATGCTTATTTATGAATTTCAGCTTATGGATTGTTACTTTGTGCTTATTTTTGTGCATTTTAGCTTATTAGGTTAACTTTAGTCTTAGATGTGCTTTTTGTTCTTAGGTTTTAGCTTATTTCAGCTTGTGAAGTTCTAAAAACTCTTTAAAAAGTCAAAAAAAGTAGTTAAGTGTTTATGTCAAGTTATAAGCTGTTTAACAGCTTATTTAGGGCTTTTCATAAAAAAATTCTTTTATTAAAAGTGCTTATTTTTAGCTTTTCTAAAACTTTGCTTTTATAAGTTTTTAAAAATAAAAAAAAGGGAATGTGGAAATCGGGGGTGAGCAAGACTCGAACCCCCGACCTCAACACCCTTACCCTTTTATAAACTAACACCAAAACTCCACTACCAAACATGCCCTAGGGTCTTTTTCGTTAACATTTACCTCCCCGAATTTAATTATTCCTCGTCATCGTTTTTTTTTTAAGCTTTATAAGCTGTGTCGCTCGCTTATTACCAAGTATAGATGTGATGTGTGTGAATAAGAGAGAAGAGAGAGAACACGCGGTTTAATTCGCTCTTCTCGCGCACGGCTCTCAGTATTTTATTCTAGAATTTTTCTAATTTAGTTTAGTATTCTTTAAAATTTATTTTTATAAAAAAACCCCCCCTTAAAAAATCAGTCTTATCTTCATCTCTCAGCTCGCCAACCTCCACTTAATCTAAAAAATATAATTCTTTTTTCCCTCGCTACACAACTATTTTATTTTATTCCGTAAACCCGTTTCCTACGCGCCTCTCTCCTCTCGCGCCGCTCTCTCATAGACCCTCTGTCGTGTGTATCTCCTAACGCGGCGCAAAAATTTCATTTTTTAAAGAACGGGGGGGGATTCGTTCACGTTCTACATTTTTCGTGTTTTAAAGCTCATTTACTCTCGTTTTGTTCTAGTTTCTTTAATACTTTTTAGTCAATTAGAGTTTCATTAAAAAAGAAAAATTCAATTTAGGTTTAATTTTGAAATTTCGATAGCGAGACTTGTTAAACTGGTTTAGGTTCGTATTGCGTTTTTAGTTACATTTGATTTTCCGTTATTGTTTTAGTGCTTAAGTGTTATCATTTGTTAAACGCTGTAAGGATGATTAAGGGTGCACAAACTAGAAATAAATGGTCGTGTTTGACAATAATGTTATACCATTTGTGAAGCGGGAGTTTTGACTGTGGATCATAGGTATAGATGGTTGGCTAACCCCAGCCGGACATAATGTTGTTACCGAGGAAAGTAGTAGAATTACCCCTATGTATGGCAAGGTGTAGAGTGCTAGAGAGAAAGACGAAAGAGAGAGTGAGAATTTTAATGAGTGCTAGGCCAGGATCCTTATGGCTTATTGATCTTTACCACTAGAAAATCTATCCTCCACTCTACTTAAAACTGCTTTTGAAACTTAGTTTGAATATCAAATGCTCTAAGAAAATGCTGAATGAAAAAGGTGTGCAGGCAGAAAACTATTTTTTTTTGTTTTTTAAGTTTTAATGAAAAAGACAAAATGCTAAGTTTAAGGCTAAAAACAGATTATCAAATAAACTTTTCACTACAAAATAAACTCAAACAGATGAACTATGACCTAAAATCTACTTATAAACCTAATTTCAAAACATAACTTTAATTCTAACCTACTGAATTTAAAGCTAGAAAATGGCTTTTAGGCCTTTTACTATTCTGATGCAATTTGCACACAAGATTACCCAAATCCAATTCTAGTAAAAGCAGGCTATAAATCTATGCTTTCTACATTCTAAAACAACTTACTAAATGCAAATTGAAAGACTGATTCGTATAAAACCAACACACGTAATAATAAAATATATAATATGATGGAAAATTACCAAATTACCCTTGAGGACAAAGGTAATAAGGAAAATCTCCACAAATATATATAATATAATATGTATATTAACCGGGAAGTATGATTCCTGGGTCGTTATTCCCCAACGATTTTTGAAATTGAAACTACGTTTGTTGTTCGGACAATGATTTGAATTGGAAACAAAGATTGATTTGATTATCTACTTCTACAAATTAAAATAAGCAAATGATAACAATTAAGCACGAAAACAAATAACGGGAAATCAAACTTAAACTAAAAACGCAAAACGGGAACCCTAAACGGTGGTAAAAAACCCTAAATTTCTAAAATTAAACCTAAATTAAAATTTTTCTTTTTAAATGGACTCTAATTGACTAAAAAGTAATTTTAAAGAAAACTAGAACAAAAACGAAGTTGAAATGAGCTTTAAAACACGAAAAATGAGAACGGGAACGAATCCCGTTCTTTAAAAATCGAAATTTTGCAAATTAAACCCTACGAAGGCAAAACTAATTTTCCTAGAAACTTTACGATAAAAGAAAATTTTCTAAAAAAGATTTATATTTTTTTGATTATTTTTCTATTTTTTATGATTTTTTAAAGTTTTTAATAAAAATAAATGTTAAAAAATACTAAACTATCTATAAAAATTTTAGAAAAAATACAGAAAATAGCTTATATTAATTAGAACCTAGGAAAAATAATCTTGATGTCACAGCTTATCGAATAAGCCACTAAATAAGCTAAAACAGCTTATTAAGCTTGAGAGGGTAAAATGTGTATAAAAGTTAAATATTGTAAGAGTCTAACGTAAAAGACCCCAGGGCGCAGTGGTAGTGAGTGTGTGTTGTGGTGTTATAAAAGGGTTGAAAGTGTTGAGGTCGGGGGTTCGAGTCTTGCTCACCCCCGATTTCTACTTTCCCCTTTTTTTTGAAAAATTTATAAAAGCAAAGTTATTAAACTCCTGAAAATAAGCAATTTTAATAAATGAAACTTTTAATGAAAAGCCTTAAATAAGCTAAAAAATAGCTGAAAAGTAAACAGTCACTACTTAACTTTCTTTTTGAAGTTTTTCTTAAACT
>BQNB010107599.1:0-23137 GCA_026074375.1 Tanacetum coccineum | reverse complement strand
GAACGTTATCTTTACTTTTTAAATCAACATGTTGGCCTTCTTTCAAAATTTTAACTTGTTCTTTATATCTTTCAAGCTCAGCAGTTAAAGAATCATTGACACTTTTATTGTCCAAATTTATCTTTGTGCAATTAATTACTTGGGTTTTTAGTTGTTCAATCACAGATAATATTAGTGTATCTTGTTGTGTAGATGAGTTAGAATTCTGAACAGCTGCTTGTTGTGATTCTGTCACATGCTGAGAATAAGGAATGATATTGCTATCACTGGTTATTTTAGTCTCTAAATGGTTCACAACATTCAATTGTTCAGAAGATGGTATCACCTGGACACCTTGATTAATCGTATAGTTATCCACATTATCAGGATTGTGTACCTCAGCGAAAGCATCATAACCATAATGAGATAAATTCGCCATGAGATCAACTTTGGCAATGTTGAGTTCATTACAATCAGAGTCATATGCATCTAAATCATCAACTTGATAAGCAGCATTGTGAGTAATGACAGTCTGTGTGGCTTGACCTTTTGCAATTCTTAGATCTGCCAAAAATGCTAGTTCTTCCTCATGTAAAATTTGACCATTTGCTTGAGCTTGTACCAGCAACACTTTATCCTTAAACCATGAATCATCATGTTTCCTTTTAGGTTTGGTACACTGTTTAGACATGTGTCCTTCCCCTTTGCAGTTGTAACAAATAACAGTCCTTTGTTTCCCAGAATTGCTTCTACTTGCTCTTGGAGTATAGGTCCTAGTCGTACCCATAGCAAAAGAAATTTGTCTCCCCTATACTGGTTGTAAAGTCACTCTTCCATCATTAATGGTAGCTTATTACCTAGGGTTTGATGAATTCCTAAGCTGGTTGTTGGTAGTAGGATAGCGAGATGTGACCACAGCTAATAGGAATGACATCATATGGTTGATGCCATCAATAGGATCGTCACCTTGCTTGAACACTAGAACAGTTAAACCTGAGTCTAGTTGGGGAAATTCAGGTTGTTGTTGTTGGTTAACTGTGGGAGCATATTCCAATTAAGAGATGGATGAGGGTGGAGGATAAATGTTGTGGTGAACTGATGATTGATAATCATTGGAAGGATAAGTGATTGAAAGAGGTGTTGATGATTGATTGTTTGAGTATTTTTTTTAGACTGATAAGGTGATGCATACTGTAGAGATTGATATAGTGAAACTTGTGGTTGAAATTGAGAGTTTTGGTATGAGTTTTGATGAGTTTGATAAGGAGACTGGGTCATTTGATGGGTTGCAACCAAAGTAAGCGGATCTGAGTTGCGTTCATGCATTAAACGAACTTCATTTGCATGAAATTCATGTTGTCCTAAGTAAGCATGAAGTTGACCAATGTTAGTTGTGTGCAAATCCAGAACTAGTTTGACATCAGTCACAAATTTGCTCCACTCAGGAGGAAGAGTATTCAAAAACTTGGTGTTCACTTAAAATTGTTCCGGTTTCACATTGTAGATGTTTATGTCATTGATTAGCAGTGAAAATCTCAAGTAAAAATCATGTAGTATTTCCCCTTCTTATAAGCAAACTTATCGAATTCATCATAAAGTTTACACTCTCTTTCTTGTTTCGTCAATGAAGTTCCTTACATGAGAAGTTGAATTCTTTCCCAGAGTTCCTTGGCGATTTGATGATTGCTAATAAGTGCATAGACCTCTGGTGGTAATCCTTAGAGAATGATATTTGTTGCTTTGACATCACAATCATCTTGAATTGCATCTGCATGAGTCAATTCAAAGTATTTTATTGGCCTAGTCACACCATTTTCCTCAATTGTAGGCCAGATGAGTGGACCATTTTCAACGTATTCAAGGATCATTTGTCCATGTTGTCTATTCATCATGTATAGCTTCATTCTGCTTTTCCAAGTATCGTACATATCCATTTCCAACATAGGTGGATGATTGTCAGCACCCGAAAGAATCACTTTGTCAGCAAGAGTCGTCATTGAGAAATTTGTATGTAAAAAGATTACTATTTGATCGAACGGTGGTAGAAAGAAATTGTGTTTGATTACGTTGTCTTTTAAGTGTTTTAATTCTTGAAACTACACGGGATTTTACAATTCTTAACAAAACCGGGAAAAACAAGTTAATGTTTTACGGGATTTTAAATGTCAAAGAAATAAATCGTATAATTTTGAAAATTGAGTTTCGGTTTCAATTAAACTTGACTAGTTCGGTTCACACTGGAAAATGACTAGTTCGGTTCTCAAAGAAAAATGACTAGTTCGATTTTCAGACAAAATGACTAGTTCGGTTCTCAAACAAAGTGACTAGTTTGGTTCTCAAACAAAGTGACTAGTTCGGTTCTCAAACAAAGTAACTAGTTCGGTTCTCAAACAAAGTGACTAGTTCGGTTCTCAAAGGAAATTGACTAGTTCGGTTTCCACTGGGATGACTAGATCGGTTAGCATAGAGATAAATTTAAATGTGACTTAGTTCGGTTTTCCTACTAAGATTGACTAGATCGGTTTGCACTGGAAGTGACTAGTTTGGTTTCCACTGAGATGACTAGATCGGTTTGCACTGGAACTGACTAGTTCGGTTTCCACTGAGATGACTAGATCGGTTTGCACTGGAAGTGACTAGTTCGGTTTCCACTGAGATGACTAGATCGGTTTGCATGAACTGGATAGTTCGGTTTCCACTAATGATAGATCGGTTCTGGCTACGAAAAACCTACTTTTTCAAAACTCAAAAAGACACGTTTTTGACGATTGTTTTCGAAAATTTTTGTACCAAAAGTGTTACTAAGCTTATAGGGACAAGAAAAATGACAACTTTAAGGTTTTTAAGCCGAAAAATTTAAAATCAAGATTTTGACCTTTATAAAGCTAATGAACACAAATGACACAAAACTAAGAGATTTTTCTATGAATCTAAGCACACACACCTATCCAAAGATAATGATAAGATACCTATGTAGATGATCTTTTAGTGTGTAATTTAAGCTTAGAAAACAAGAAAAAAATAAAAAATGATGCGTGTTTTGAAGAAAAACTCACGAACAAATAATATAAAACAAATCTAAGCACACCACTCCATGGCTCTTGATACCAATTGAAGAATAATCATATAACATATAGTGTGAGGTAGAGAGAGAGTAGGTTGGATGAACACTTAGAGAGAGAAAGTAAACATATAAGAGAACTTTGAATTATGTGTGAAAAATGAGCAACCAACCACCGCTCCAAGGCATGGAGAGGTGTTTATATACTTACAATGGATGGTGGGCTTGGGCTTGCATGGGTTTATCCATGGGTCTTTAGCTAACTTATACTATGTATAAGTTTCTCCCAAAATAACTTACGCAGCTAACGACAGTTATTCTATGAACGACGCACTTTCCTAAAAATTTCGTATTTCTAACACCTACTGGTATATATATACAAAAGATGCTCAAGAGTAATGCTATAGTTGATAAAAGAGTAGGCAATTTATGTTTTTAGCCATTTCTCAGTTTTGCAAATTAGGCAGCAAATGAGATATCTGCAGGTCATTATAGCTACATTGGTCCTTGTTGTTTGACTGATCCATTTTGTCCCTTTTATTTCTAGCAGTTAGCCTTGGGAGGGTTTGTCTGAATAATTGTGGGGCATTGTGGTTTGGTTAATCAATTAAGTGTCCATAAGGTAGGTTCTCTACTGTGAAGGGTAAATGATATGGGTGGACAGTGCATGTTACTTAGAATAGAGAACTTTGAAAGATGAAGCTTCTTGGTCCTTGTAGTGCATTGTTACATGAGGTTAGGGTGGTTTATCTCAACAAATGTGATCTATCTACGTTGTCGAGGCTCTTTCTGTTATGGTTTATGCTTGCATAGTGAGGTTTGGAACTGCTTAGTTACTTAGCCTAGTATGAATTTATGAATGTTTTAGGAAAGGTAAACCATATTGTAGTGTTATTATTTTATGGGGATGTCCGGTTGCTATAGCTTGCATGATGATGCCATTTTTTCATAAGTATAGTAAGGTATTGGTGGACCTGCTATGCTATGAAAATTTAAAAATGTAGTCATGAAGCTATGATATGAATATTGTTGAATATGTGATGAATGGTTTGTTTTGGAAAGATTATACTAATTGTGGTTTAGTAGTTGTTTCCATTTTGTTTATGGTTTATAGTATGAAAGCTTTGTATGCTTGGAGGTTTGGGCTGTCAGACTCCTTCTCATTACTTGTTGTAAGTTGTTGTTAATATAAATTCAGCACTTAAAAAAAGATATATGTTAGTTGTTTAACTTTGTGTTTAACATTATAGTATGATGTTTTGAGTTTTTCACTAGAAAAAACGAGGTTTGCAACCCGCGCTCTACGGCGGAGCGTGAAGAGTCTAACTTTGAAACAGGATCGTTAACCGCATGAACTATTCCCGTAGTTGTTTATGATACTTTTTTACGATATAGTCTTTGGGTTATCGTTTCGTTGCAAAGTTAGTCATTAAAGACTGTTGTTTAGTATATAGATATAATATGTGGTTTTACTATTTTTTGTTACGCCGGGAATCGTGTACTTTGGAAAACGTGTGTGGCCATTCCAAGGACTGCTGTTTAGTATATAGATATAATATGTTAGGGAGGTGATATGCACAACACACAAAGTGATTGCACACCACAAAATCACATGTGCGATGCATATGGTACAATACCACATATGCATTTTTGTGGTGTGCACATCACTTTGTGTAAACTCCCAATATGTTAATATCGTTCAAAGTATTTGTCTGCCTCCAGTTGCGATTTGTTTATGGACTGATAATGGTCCCAAATTATTGTCTCAATTTTACGTAGTAATTAAAGTGACAACTCTTTGGGCTATGTGCGGATATATTAGAAACAAACTGGGCTAATTGAGGGGACCAGCCACCCACTGGCCCTTTATTGGCTCTGTATCTGGCTTCGTATAGGTTACAATCTAAGAAATACCATTTATTATGACGTAAATTCATGTTTGATCAAACGTATAAATGTATAATGTTAATCATTTAGTAAGATTTATTAAAACTAATCCTAAAAGGGCAGGGTGCAGTGCACCGTTACCCGTCATTCTCCCAAAAAAATCACCAAAGGCGCCGCTGTTGGCCGTTGTTCTGCACCGGCGAAAACACGCTATTCGTTTTCAGCGATTCCAATGGCTGAATGCCATTCGTTTTTCCTTTTTTTTTGCGAGTGAGTGGGTATTTTTGGTGGTGTTCTGCGAGTGTTATTGGTATCTTTGTTGATTAGGGTGTTTTAGTTATTTTGGTGTTATTGGAAAATGTTGAGTCGATGTCGCGACTCTCGTGATAACCGACCTTGTGACTCTCGTGGACCTACCTCAACTAGTGTGTGTCGTCATTTTGGTCGAACTGGTACGTGTAAATGGGGTGCGGGATGCCAGTTTGTGCATGATACCAATGGTCGTAATAATGTTATATCTTTGGCATAACGAGTTGGAATTTAACCCGCGCGTTGCGGCGGGGACAACACGGTTTATGAAACTTTAAAGTAAGGCTACCATAAATATTTATATATTTTTTTCTAAGAACGTGTATTGAACTTTAATATTTTTTTATAAAATCATACGTGCGTTTAAAGCGTATCAATATTGGACTCGTATTGGTCGTAATTTAAAGGCTTGTATTTTTCATTAAAAGTGCACCACATATTTGCTTCATATTGATAAAGGAAACTTGTTGTATAAAAAAGTCGTAATAAGTGAGAATTTGAGGGTCATTTTTGTAATTTTTTTTGTTACTAATTTTTTTCGATACAAAACAGTGTACCACTTTTTTAAATATTTTTTGTGTGATTAACATGTGGATAATTAAGCAAAAAAGGGTATAAGCCCAACAAATAATCATGATATATGGTCGGATATAGGCTGTTGGTCCAGAATGCACAAAAGAACAAAATTAAAACATGCTCCATAGTATATTGTAGAATGTGTGTAGAAAGTTTTTATATATTTTTTCCTTTTAAAAACGTATATTAAACTTCAATATTTTTTATAAAATCGTACTCACGTCTGGAACATATCAATATTGGGCTCATTTTATTCGTAATCCAGATGCATTTATGTCGGTATATTTTTTATTTAAAATTTTTATGTAAAAAAGTCGTAAATAATAAAAACTTGGAGGGCCTTTTTTGTAATTTTTTTTACTAATCTTTAAAATGGGCCAGGTGGCCTAAATTTTATAAAAGTTTTGAGCTCTTTTTTACTGGGCCATTAAGCCCAACAAATATAAGTGAGCCCACGACATGCTCTTTGTAACGCGCATTGCTTCGGATCGTTAATTATATATATATATTTCTTAGTAGAAAACCTAGAAAACTAAACTACAAGGTAGATTTTGTAAACATTCAAACTTTAAGGTAAACTTTAAAAAATAACTTTATTTAAATATATGTAATTATATAATTTAATAGATATTTTCTAAATATTAAAAAAAATCAATTTAAAGAAAATCGATTTTTTTTTCAAAAAATGTTTTTCTTGAAAAAAATCAAAAATTTGAAAAAAGTTCAAAATTTAGAAAACAAGTTCGAAAATATGAAACAAAAATGAAAATTTGAAAAACAAGTTCGAAAATTGGAAAACAAGTTCCAAAAAATGAAAAAAAGTTCGAAACATTTTTAAAAAATCGATATTTTAAATCGAAATTTTGAAAAAAAAATACGAAAATTCTTTTTTTCAGAAAAAAATCGATCTTTTAGAAAATTTGAAAAAAGTTCGAAAATATAAAAAAATCGATATTTTTTTATGAAAATTTGAAAAAAGTTCGATAATTTGAAAAAAGTTGAAAATTTGAAAAAAAAATTGAAAATTTAAATAAAAAAGTTCGAAAATTTGAAAAAAAGTTCGAGTGTTTGAAAAAAAAGTTCGAGTATTTGAAAAAAAGTTCAGAAATTTGAAAAAATAAAAAAAAAAAAAAAAAAAAAAAAAAAAAAAAACAAAAAGAAAAAAAATTAATTTTATATAAAATAAAAAAAAAAAAAAAAAAAAAAAAAAAAAAATAAAATAAAAAGAAACTATAATACAAAATCTAATAAAAATCTATTAAAATAAAAAAAAAAAAAAAAAAATTAATTCTCACATAACTTTGAAAATTTGAAAAAAAATTCAAAAATTTGAAAAAAAGTTTGAAAATTTTAAAAAATAGTTCGAAAATTTTACAAAAAAGTTTGTAAATTTGAAAAAAATTCGAAAATATGAAAAAAAGTTCGAGTATTTGAAAAAAGTTCGAAATTTGAAAAAAGGTTCGAAAATTTGAAAAAAAAGTTCGAAAATTTGAAAAAAAGTTTGAAAATTTGAAAAATAGTTCCAAAATTTGAAAAAAAGTTCGAAAATTTGACAAAAAGTTTGAAAATCTGAAAAAAAAGTTCGAATATTTGAAAAAAAGTTCGAAATTTTGAAAAAAAAAGTTCAGAATTTTGAAATTTTTTTTTGAAAATTTGAAAAAAAGTTCAAATTTTTTTAAAAAAGTTCAAAAATTTGAAAAACAAATCAATATTTTTGAAAATTTGAAAAAAATTCGAACTTTTTAAAAAAAATATGTGTTACGGCATCTCTTAGTATGACAAGAGCATCATGTTAAGTAATGGCATCTGTTTGTTTTGTTTAGTGCATCCATTTGCATGAACATTAGGGCATCATTGTTTATGTTTTATCCAAAATATGTGTTAAGACATCTCTTAGTATGATAAGAGCATCATGTTAAGATATGACATCTGTTTGTTTTGTTTAGTGCATCCATTTGTATGAACATTAGGGCATCATTGTGTACGTTTAGGGCATGTATTTGTATGTTTAGAGGGTAACGTGTAATCATAATCAGTTATCGATTAGTGTTATGATAAGGGCATCTGTTAGTATGATTAGGGCATCACACGAATTGCTACAACGTTTGTTTTGTATAATTAGTGCATCCAAAATATGTGTTACGGCATCTCTTAGTATGATAAGAGCATCTTGTTAAGTTAGGAATATGTTTCGTTTTGTTTAGTCATTTGTATGAACCTTAGGCATCATTGTGATGTTTCATCCCAAAATATATGTGTTAAGACTATACTCTTAGTATGATTAAGAGCCAATGTTAAGATAGGACATATGTTTGTTTTGTTTAGTGCATCAATTTGTATGAACATTAGGGCATCATTGTGTATGTTGCATCCAAAATATGTGTTAAGACATCTCTTAGTATGATAAGAGCATCATGTTAAGACAGGGCATCTGTTTGTTTTATTTAATGCATTCATTTGTATGAACATTAGGGCATCATTTTATACGTTTAGAGCATGTATTTGTTTGTTTAGGAGTAACGTTTAAGCAGAATCAATTATCGATTATTGTTATGATAAGGGCATCTGTTAGTGTGATTAGGGCATCAAACGAATTTTTACAACGTTTGTTTGTATAATTAGTGCATCTAAAATATTTTTTACGGCATCTCTAAGTATGATAAGAGCATCATGTTAAGTTAAGGCATCTGTTTGTTTTGTTTAGTGCATCTATTTGTATGAACATTAGGGCATCGTTGTGTACGTTTAGGGCATCTATTTGTTTGTTTAGGGTAACGTGTAATCATAATTAGTTATCAATTATTGTTATGTTAAGTGCATCTGTTAGTATGATTAGGGCATCACACGAATTGTCACAACGTTTGTTTGTATAATTAGTGCATCCAAAATATGTGTTACGACATCTTTTAGTATGACAAGAGCATCATGTTAAGTTAGGGCATCTGTTTGTGTTGTTTAGTGCATCCATTTGTATGAACATTAGGGCATCATTGTGTATGTTGCATCCAAAATATTTGTTACGGCATCTCTTAGTATGATAAGAGCATCATGTTAAGATAAGGCATCTGTTTGTTTTGTTTAGTGCATCCATTTGTATGAACATTAGGTTATTATTATGTATGTTTAGGGCATCTATTTATATGTTTAGGGTAACGTGTAATCATAATCAGTTATCGATTATTGTTATGATAAAGGCATCGCTTAGTATGATTTGGGCATCACACAAATTGTTACAACGTGTGTTTGTATAATTAATGCATCCAAAATATGTGTTACGGTATCTCTTAGTATGATAAGAGCATCATGTTAAGTTATGGCATCTGTTTGTTTTGTTTAGTGGATCTATTTGTATGAACATTAGAGCATCATTGTGTATATTGCATCAAAAAAATATGTGTTATGACATCTCTTAGTATGATAAGAGCATCATGTTAAGATATGTCATCTGTTTGTTTTGTTTAGTGCATCCATTTGTATGAACATTAGGGCATCATTGTGCATGTTTAGGGCATTTATTTATATATTTAGGGTAAAACGGTAATATAATTAGTTATCGATTATTGTTATGATAAGGACATCTGTTCGTATGGATTGGGCATCACACGAATTGTCACAATGTTTGTTTGTACAATTAGTGCATCCAAAATATATGTTACAACATCTCTTAAGATACAAATTACAACATTTGTTTGTTTTCAAACGGATGCTCTAAAGTAGGGGTGAGCATACGAGACCGGACCGGACCGGGAACGGATTCCGAACGATATTCGGTCGGTTCCACGGTCGGGGTTTTCGTTACTTTCGGTCTTGGTCCGGTCCGGTCCGGTTCGGCTCAGTCCGACCAAAAACCCGACGATTATGCCGTGTAGGACCGGACCGGACCGAAGACCGACCCGGACCGGACCGTACCATTTCGGTCCGGTCCTCGGTCCGACATTATGGACCAACTCGGTCCTCGGTCCGGTCCGGTCTTGGCGTCCGGTCCGGTCCTTGGACCGTGCTCACCCCTACTCTAAAGTACCTTAAACAGATACACTAAAATGCATACTTATCGAAAAAAAGTTGAAAAAAAGTTTGTGAAAAGAAATTTACGGAAAAAAATCGTAATTTCTTTTTTTTTAAATATCGAAATATTCTTTTTGGAATTTTAATTTAAAATTTTCGGATTTTTTTCAAATTTTTGATTTTTTTTTCAAATTATTTACTTTTTCTCAAATTAAAAAAAAAATCGATTTGTTTTTTTGATTTTCGAACTTTTTTTTCAAAATTTTCGAACTTTTTTCAAATTTTTAAAACTTTTTCTATTTTTGATTTTTTTTTCAGTTTCAAAAAAAAATTCTGTTTTTGGACTTTTTTTCAAAAAAATATTTAATTTTTTTTTCAAATTTTTGAATTTTTTTCAAATTTTCGTTAATTTTTTTCCAAATTTCCAAACTTTTTCTTGAAATTTACCATAGTTTTTCCGGAATTTTCAAAAAAAATAAAAAAAATAATGTTTTTTCTAATTTTTGAACTTTTTTTCAAATTTTCGATTTGAAAATATCGATTTTTTAAATTTTTTTTGAACTTTTTACCAATTTTCGATTTTTTATATTTTCGAACTTTTTTTTTCAAGTTTTTAAACATTTTTAAAATTTTCAAAAAAATATCGATTTTTTTTTCAAAACTTTGAACTTTTTTCATTTTTCGAATTTGAAAAATACCTATTTTATTTCAAGTTTTTGAATTTTTGATTTTGTTTTTTATATTTTCGAACTTTTTTCCAAATTTCCAATATTTTTTTCAAACTTTCCAACTTTTTTTAATTTTCAAAAATATTAATTTTTCAAATTTTCTAAATTATTTTTTTTCTAATTTTCGAACTTTTTTTCAAATTTTCGATTTGAAAAAAATCGACTTTTTTTTCAATTTTCGAACTTTTTTCCAATTTTTGAATTTTTTTTTCATATTTCCGAATTTTTTTTCAAGTTTTTAAAAAATATCGATTTTTATTTTCAAAATTTTGAACTTTTTTTCAAATTTACGTACCTTTTTTTCCAAATTTCTAAACTTTTTTCGAATTTTATAAAATATTGATTTTTCGAAAAATAAAGATTTTCAAATTTTCCAAATATTTTTTTTCTAATTTTCAATTATTTTTAATTTTTGATTTTTTTCAAATTTTTAAATTTTAAACTTTCGATATTATTTTTTTTCAAATTTTTAATTTTTTGAATTTTTTTAAATTAATAATAATGTAAGTTTATATAAATATATAAAATTAAATGAAATACAATCTCACCCTTAAAGAATAAAAAAAGTTACAAACAGCCCCTTATAGTTTGGTGTGAAAAAAAAGAAGGGAATGATACTTGATCCAACGGTGATGGAAGGGTTTTCTAGGTTTTCCACCAAGATGAGGTTTTCTCATGATCTCATCCCTATATATATATATATATATATATATATATATATATATATATATTATTATATATTTATAGGGATGACTGGGGATGAGATCTGAGAAAACCTCACTATTGGTGGAATAACCTAGAATACCCTTCATCAGTATGGATCAAGTATCATTTCCCTTCTTTATTTTCACACCAAACTATAGGGGGTTGTTTGTAACTGTTTTTAATCTTTAAGGGTGAGATTGTATTTCATTTAATTTTATATATTTATATAAACTTACATTATTATTAATTTAAAAAAAATCAAAAAATTGAAAAAAAATAATATCGAAAGTTTAAAATTTAAAAATTTGAAAAAAAAATCAAAAATTAAAAAAAATTGAAAATTAAAAAAAAAATAATTTCGAACATTTGAAAATTAGAAAAAAAATTATTTGGAAAATTTGAAAATCTCTTTTTTTTCGAAAAATCGATATTTTAGAAAATTTGAAAAAAAGTTCAGAAATTAGGAAAAAAAAGTACGTAAATTTGAAAAAAAGTTCAAAATTTTGAAAAAAAAATCGATATTTTTTTAAAACTTGAAAAAAGTTCGGAAATATGAAAAAAAAATTCAAAATTTGGAAAAAAGTTCGAAAATTGAAAAAAGTCGATTTTTTTCAAATCGAAAATTTGAAAAAAAGTTCGAAAATTAGAAAAAAAATAATTTAGAAAATTTGAAAAATTAATATTTTTGAAAATTAAAAAAAGTTGGAAAGTTTGAAAAAAATATTGGAAATTTGGAAAAAAAAAGTTCGAAAATATAAAAAACAAAATCAAAAATTCAAAAACTTGAAAAAAAATCGGTATTTTTCAAATCGAAAATTTGAAAAAAAAAGTTCAAAAATTTGAAAAACAAATCGATATTTTTTTTGAAAATTTGAAAAAAGTTCAAAAACATGAAAAAAAGTTCGAAAATATGAAAAAATCAAAAATTGGTAAAAAGTTCGAAAATTAAAAAAAATCGATATTTTCAAATCGAAAATTTGAAAAAAAGTTCAAAAATTAGAAAAAACGAAAAAAAATAGAAAATTTGAAAAAAAGTTCGGAAATTTGGAAAAAATTACGAAAATTTGAAAAAAATTTCAAAAATTTGACAAAAATTTGATATTTTTTTTGAAAAAAAGTCCAAAAACAAGATTTTTTTTGAAACTATGAAAAAAAAATCAAAAATTAGAAAAAGTTTTAAAATTTGAAAAAAGTTCGAAAATTTGAAAAAAAATTCGAAAATCTGAAAAACAAATCGATGTTTTTTTTTTAATTTGAGAAAAAGTAAATAATTTGAAAAAAAAATCAAAAATTTGAAAAAATTTTGAAAATTAAAAAAAAAATCCGAAAATTTTAAATCAAAATTCCAAAAAGAATATTTCGATATTTAAAAAAAAAAAGAAATTACGATTTTTTTTCCGTAAATTTCTTTTCACAAACTTTTTTTCAACTTTTTTTCGATAAGTATGCATTTTAGTGCATCTGTTTGAGGTACTTTAGAGTAGGGGTGAGCACGGTCCAAGGACCGGACCGGACGGCCTAAGACCGTGACCGGGAGAGGAGAGTTTTGTCCTTAATGTCGGACCGAGGACACCGAACCGGAAACGGTACGGTTACTAGGTCCGGCGTTCGCGTCTCTCGGTCCGGTCCAGTCCTACACGGCATAATCGTCGGGTTTTTGGTCGGACTGAGCCGGACCGGATCGGACCGAACCGGACCGAGACCGAAAGTAATGAAAACCCCGGACCGTGGACCGGACCGAAATACGTTCGGTCCGGTCCGGTCCGGTCCGGTCTCGTATGCTCACCCCTACTTTAGAGCATCCGTTTGAAAACAAACAAATGTTGTAATTTGTATATTAAGAGATGTTGTAACATATATTTTGGATGCACTAATTGTACAAACAAACATTGTGACAATTCGTGTGATGCCCCAATCATACTAACAGATGTCCTTATCATAACAATAATCGATAACTAATTATGATTACACGTTACCCTAAATATACAAATAAATCCCCTAAACATACACAATAATGCCCTAATGTTCATACAAATGGATGCACTAAACAAAACAAACAGATGCCATATCTTAACATGATGCTCCTATCATACTAAGAGATGTCATAACACATATTTTTGGATGCAATATACACAATGATGCTCTAATGTTCATACAAATAGATCCACTAAACAAAACAAACAGATGCCATAACTTAACATGATGCTCTTATCATACTAAAAGATATCGTAACACATATTTTGGATGCATTAATTATACAAACACACATTGTAACAATTTGTGTGATGCCCAAATCATACTAAGCGATGCATTTATCATAACAATAATCGATAACAGATTTGATTACACTTCCCCTAAATCATATAATTAGGATGCCCTAAACATACATAATTATTACCTAATGTTGATATAAAATGGATGCACAAAACAAAACAAACAGATGCTTATTTTAACATGATGCTCTTATCATTTACTAAGAGATGTCCGTCCTGTAACAATTATTTTTGATGCAACATACACAATGATGCTCTATATGTCACTACAAATGATGCACTAAAAACACAAACAGGATGACCTAACTTAAACATGGATGCTTTGTCTACTAATAGATGTCGTACACATCATTTGGATGCACTAATTATACAAACAAACGCTGTGACAATTCGTGTGATGCCCTAATCATACTAACATATGCACTTAACATAACAAAAATTGATAACTAATTATGATTACACGTTACCATAAACAAACAAATGGATACCCTAAATGTACACAACGATGCACTAATGTTCATACATATAGATGCACTAAACAAAACAAACAGATGCCATTAATTTAACTTTGATGCTCTTATCAATAGTTAGAGATGCCGTAACAAAAATATTTTAGGATGCACCTAATTATTACAAAAAACATTGTAAAAAAATTCGTTTGATGCCTAATCACAGAAACAGGATGGCCCTTATCATAACATTAATCGATAATTGATTCTGGCTTAAAAGTTTACTCTAAAACTTACAAATACATGCATTAAACGTATAAATTGATGCACTAATGTTCATTCAATATGGTATGCATTAAATAAAACAAACAGATGCCTGTCTTAACATGATGGCTCTTATCATATTAAGAGATGCCTTAAATCATATTTTAGAATGCAACATACCACAATGATGCCCTAATGTTCATACAATTGGATGCACTAAAACAATCAAACAGAAGTTTTCCACTATCTTACATGATGCTCTTATCACTACTAAGAGATGTCTTAACAACATTTTGATGGAAAACATTACACAATGAGGCCTATGTTCATACAAATGGCACATTAACAAAACGAAATATGCCCCCTAACTTGACATGATGCTCTTATAATACTAACGAGAGCCTTAACACATATTTTGGATGCTCTATTTATACAAAACAATAACGTTCTAGCAATCTCGTTAGTGATGCCCTAATCTTTACTAACAGATTGCCACTTATAAACATAATCATAACTGATTATGATTCACGTTCACCTCTAACATACAAATACATGCCTCTAAAGTATTACAATGATGCCCTAAGTTTTCATACAAATGGATGTTGCACTAAAACAAAACAAACAGATGCCATAACTTAACATGATGCTCTTATCATACTAAAAGATGTCTTAACACATATTTTGGATAAAACATAAACAATGATGCCCTAATGTTCATGCAAATGGATGCACTAAACAAAACAAACAGATGCCATTACTTAACATGATGTTCTTGTCATACTAAGAGATGCCGTAACATATATTTTTTTTAAAAAGTTCAATTTTTTTTCAAATTTTCAAAAAAATTGATTTGTTTTTAAAAATTTTGAACTTTTTTAAAAAAAATTCGAACTTTTTTTCAAGTTTTCAAACTTTTTTTCAAATTTTCAAAAAATAATTTCAAAATTCCGAACTTTTTTTCAGATTTTCGAATTTTGTTTTTCAATATTCAACTTTTTTTTTTTTCAGATTTTCAAACTTTTTGTCAAATTTTCGAACTATTTTTCAAATTTTCGAACTTTTTTTCAAATTTTCGAACTATTTTCAAATTTTCGAACTTTTTTTTTCAACTTTTCGAACCTTTTTTCAAATACTCGAACTTTTTTTCATATTTTCGAATTTTTTTCAAATTTACAAACTTTTTTGTAAAATTTTCGAACTTTTTTTCAAATTTTCGATTTTTTTTTCAAAATTTTGAACTTTTTTTCAAATTTTCGAACATTTTTTCAAATTTTCGAACTTTTTTTCAAATACTCGAACTTTTTTTCAAACACTCCAACTTTTTTCAAATTTTCAAACTTTTTTATTCAAATTTTCGAAACTGTATTATTTTAATTTTCATATTTTTTCAAATTATCGAACTTTTTTTCAAATTTTCATAAAAAAATATCGATTTTTTTATATTTTCGAACTTTTTTCAAATTTTCTAAAAGATCGATTTTTTTCTGAAAAAAGAATTTTTGTATTTTTTTTCAAAATTTCGATTTAAAATATCGATTTTTTAAAAATGTTTCGAACTTTTTTTCATTTTTTGGAACTTGTTTTCCAATTTTCGAACTTGTTTTTCAAATTTTCATTTTTGTTTCATATTTTCGAACTTGTTTTCTAAATTTTGAACTTTTTTCAAATTTTCGATTTTTTTTCGAGAAAAACATTTTTTGAAAAAAAAAATCGATTTTCTTTAAATTGATTTTTTTTTTAATTTAGAAAATATCTATTAAATTATATAATTACATATATTTAAATAAAGTTATTTTTTTAAAGTTTACCTTTAAAGTTGATTGTTTACAATATCTAACTTGTATGTTTAGTTTTCTAGTGTTTTCTACTAAGAAAAATATAATTATAATTATCGATCCGAAGCAATGCGCGTTAAAGAGCATGTCGTTGACTTGGCCTCACTTATATTTGTTGGGCTTAATGGACGTAAAAAAAAGAGCTCAAAATTTTATAAAAATTTAGGCCTACCTGTGCCCATTTTAAAGATTATAAAAAAAATTACAAAAAAGGCCTCCAAGTGTTATTATTTTAGATTTTTTACATAAAAATTTTAAATAAAAAAAACGACATAATGCCATCTGGATTACGGAAATAAAATGAGTCCAATATCTGATATGTTCCAGACGTGAAGTACGAATTTTATAAAAAATATTGAAGGTTAATATAACGTTTTTTAAAAGGAAAAATAATATATTACAAACTTTCTACACAATTCTACAATATTACTTTGGAGCATGGTTGTAATTTTGTTTCCTTTTGTGCATTATGGACCAACGCCTCTATCGACCATATATCAAGATTATTTGTTGGGCTTTATACCCTTTTTTTGCTTAATTATCCACATCTTTTGGGTTTTAATAACACAAAAAAATATTTAAAAAATGTGGTCAAGTTTTGTATCGAAAAAAATTAGTAACAAAAAAAATTACAAAAATGACCCTCAAATTCTCATTATTCGACTTTTTTATACAACAAGTTTCCTTTATCAATATGAAGCAAATATGTGGTGCACTTTTAATGAAAAATACAAGCCTTTAAATTACGACCAATAGAGTCCATTTATATATTGATAGTTTAAACGCACGTATGATTTTATAAAAAAAATTAAGTTCAATACACGTTCTTAGAAAAAAATATATAAAATATTTTTGTAGCCGTAATTTAAAGTTTCATAAAAAGTGTTGTCCCCGCGCAAACGCGTTGCACCAAAAACAAAAAGCCTAAACCAATGGACGTGGGTTAAATTCAAATCGTTATGCCAAAGATTTAACATTATTACGACATTGGTATCATGGCACACAAATCTGGCATCCCGCACCCCATTTACACGTATCCAGTTCGACCAAAAATGACGACTCACACTAGTTGAGTTCAGGTCCACGATGGTCACCCAAGTCGGTTTATCACTGAGAGTCGGACATCGACTCAACATTTGTCCCATAACACCATAATAACTAAAACAACCCTTAATCAACAAAGTAACCAATAAAATCGCAGAACACCACCAAAAATACCCACTCACTCGCAATAAAAAAGGAAAACGAATGGCATTTCAGCAATTGGAATCGCTGAAACGGAAATTGCGAGTTGTTTTCGCGGTGCGAAATTACGGCAAACAGCGGGCTTTGGTGATTTTTTTGGCGAGACGACGGGGTAAAGGTGACACTGGCACCTGCCCTTTTAGGATTTAGTTTTAATAATCTTACTAAATGATAACATTATACATTTTATACGTGATCAAACATGAATTTACGTCATAATAATTGGTATTTTTAGATTGTACTAGAGAAGCAGATACAGAGCCAATAAAGGGCCAGTGGGTGGCTGGTCCCCTCAATTAGCCCAGTTTGTTTCTAATATATCCGCACATAGCCCAAAGAGTTGTCACTTTAATTACTACGTAAAATTGAGACAATAATTTGGGACCATTATCAGTCCATAAACAAATCGCAACTGGAGGCAGACAAATACTTTGAACGATATTAACATATTGGGAGTTTACACAATAGTGATGTGCACGCCACAAAAATGCAATAGGTGGTTTTGTACCATATGCATCGCAATGTGATTTGGTGGTGTGCAACATCACTTTATGTGGGTGTGCGATCACCCCCTAACATATTATTTCTATATACTAAACGCAGTCTTTGGAATGGACACACACGTTTTCCGAAGTACACGTTTCCGGCGTAACAAAAAATGTAAAAACCACATCTTATATCTATATACTCTAACAAAGTCCTTAATTGACTAATTTGCTAACGAAACGATAACTCAAAGACTACTTTCTGTAAGAAAAAGTTCATTAATACAACTTTACGGGAATAGTTCTTGAGGTTATTCGATCTGTTTCAAAGATAGTCCTTCTCGCTCGCGTACGAGTCGGCGGGTTGCATATCCTAGGTTTTTCTAGAAACTCAAAACATCATACTATAATGTTAAACACAAAGTTAAACAACTAACATATATCTTTTTTTTAAGTGCTGAATTTATATTAACAACAACTTACAACAAGTAATGAGAAGGATCTGGACATGCCCAAACCTTCATGAATACTAAAGATATTACTATTTAGAACATAAACAAATGGAAAACAACTATAATACCACAATAGTACTAATCTTTCCAACATACCAATTCATCACATTTTCTACTTATCATATATAGCTTTATGATTACGTTTTTAAATTTTCATAGCATAGCAGGTCCACCAATACCTCACTATACTTATGAAAAAATGGCATCATCATGCAAGCTATAGCAACCCTGACATCATAAAATAATAGACACTACTATATGGTTACATTTCCTAAAACATCATAATTCATACTAGCTAAGTAATCTAGCAGTTCAAATCCTCTCTATGCTAGCATAAAACCATAAAAGTATAGGAGGCCTCACAATGTAGAATTGATCACATTTGTGAGATAACCACCCTAATCACTCATGTAACAATGCCACTACAAGGACCAAGAAGCGTCAGCTTTAAAAGTTCTCTCTATTCTCAGTAACATGCACGTCAACCCATATCATTTTACCCTTCACAGTATAGAGAACCTACCTTATGGACACTTAATTGTATCTAACCAAACCAACAATGCCCCCACATCTTATTCAGAGACATAACCCTCCCAAGGATAATGCATTGAAATAAAAGGACAAATGGATTAGTAAACAACAAGGACCAAGTTGCTATAATGACCTGTCAGATATCTCATTTGCTGCCTAATTTGCAAAACTGAGAAATGGCTTAAAAACATCAAAATGCCCTTACTCTTTTATCAACTCTTAGCATTACTTTGAGTCATCTTTATGTATATTATACCAGTAGGTGTTTGGAAAACGAATTTTTCTAGGAAAAGTGTCGGTCGTTTGTCATAGATAACTGTCGTTAGTTCGTTATGTTATTTTTAGAACTTACATTGTTAGTTAGCTAAAGGCCATGGATAAACCCAGCAGAGCCAAAGCCCACCATCATTGGTAAGTATATAAACACCTCTCCATGCCTTGAAGAGGTGGTTGGTTGCTCATATGTTCACACATAATTCATGTTTCTCTTATTTGTTTACTTTCTCTATCTAAGTGTTCATCCACACACTCTCTCTCTACCCTCAGAATTAGTATGTGATTTGATTATTCTTCAAATTGGGTATCATGAGCATGGAGTGGTGTGCTTAGATGTTGTGTCTTTATTTATTTAGTTCGTGAGTTTTTTCTTAATAACACGATCATTTTTTATTTTTTTCTAGTTTTTAAGCTTTAAATTACTCACTAAAATGATCTTCTAATAGGTATTTTGATCTAATATCTTTTGGGATTGGTGTGTTTGTGCTTAGATTCATAGAAAAATCTCTTAGTTTGGGGTATTTGTGTACATTGCTTTATAAGGTCAAATTCTTGATTTTAAATTTTCGGTTAAACCTTTAAAGTTGTCATTTTTCTTGTCCCTATAAGCTTTATAACACTTTTGGTACAAAAATTGTCGAAAAACAATCGTCAAAAACGTGTCTTTTGAGTTTTGAAAAAGTAGGTTTTTCGTGCAAACCGATCTAGTCATTTTAGTGGAAACCGAACTAGTCAGTTCCAGTGCAAACCGATCTAGTCATCTCAGTGGAAACCGAACTAGTCACTTCCAGTGCAAACCGATCTAGTCATCTCAGTGGAAACCGAACTAGTCAGTTCCAGTGCAAACTGATCTAGTCATCTCAGTGGAAACCAAACTAGTCACTTCCAGTGCAAACCGATCTAGTCATCTTAGTGGAAACCGAACTAGTCACTTCTAGTGCAAACCGATCTAGTCATCCCAGTGGAAACCGAACTAGTCACTTTCTTGGAGAACCGAACTAGTCACTTTGTTTGAAAACCGAACTAGTCATTTTGTTTGAGAACCGAACTAGTCACTTTGTTTGAAAACTCGAATCTAGTCTTTTGTTGAGAAAATGAACTAGTCACTTTCTTAGAGAAACCAAACTAGTCTTTTCTTTGTGAACCGAATAAGTCATTTCCAGTTGTGAACCGATTCTTGTCATAGTTTAACTTGAACCGAACAACCCTCAAATTTCAAAATATCGGTTTATTTCTTTGACTTGTAAAAATCCCGTAGAAAATTAAATTGTTTTTCCGGTTTTGTCAAGAATTGTAAAATCCCGTGTAGTTTCAAGAATTCAAACAATTAAAAGACACCTTAATCAAACACAATTTCTTTCTACCACCGTTCGATCCGACAATAATCTTTTAACATACAAATTTCTCAATGACGACTCTTGCGGACTAAGACAATCCTTTTTCGCGGTGGCTGACAATCGTCAACCCATATTGGAAAAAGATATGTATGATTCTGAGAAAAGCATATGGTGCTATATATGATGAATAGAAACATGAAGAATGATTCTTATAATTACTACCGTTTGAAAAATGGTCCACTCATATGGCCTTTAATTGAAGAAAATAGAGTGACAAGACCAAAGAAATATTATGAGTTATCTGCTACGGAAGCAATTCAAGCTGATTGTGATATCAAGGCAACAAATATATTGCCAGGACTACCACCTGAGGTTTTGCATTGGTTAGCAATCATCAGTCGCCAAGGAAACTTTGAGCAATGAATTAACTTTCAGGCAAGGACTTATTGACGAAACAGGATAGAGAGTGTAAGCTTTTATGATGAATTGATAAGTTTGCTTTTAAGATAGGAGAAAAAACACTACATGAGTTCTACTTGAGATTTTGATTGCTACTCAATGACATGAACATCTACAATATGAAACTGGAACAATTTCAAGTGAACATCAAGTTTTTGAACACTCTTCCTCCTGAGTGGAGCAAATTTATGACAGATGTCAAACTGGTTCAGGATTTGCATTACCAATATCGTTGATAGCTCATGCTTACTTGGAACATAATGAATTTCATGCAAATGGCGGTTCGTTTTAATGCATGAACGACACTCTGATCTGCTTGTTTTCGGTAGCAAACCATCAGATGACATAGTCTCCTTATCAAACTCATCAAAACTCTTACCAAAACAATCAATTTTAACCACAAGTTTCACCATATCAGTCTCCATAGTATGGATCACCTTATCAGGCTCAGCAATACTCAAGTCATCAATCATCAACACCTCTTTTCAAATTACTATTACCATCAAATGATTATCAATCATTAGTTCACCACAACGTTTATTCTCCATCATCATCCATCCCTTAATTGAAATATGCTCCCACAGTTAACCAAAACCTGAATTTTCCTAACCAGACTCGGGTCTAATTGTTCTAGTGTTCCAGAAAGGTGATGATACGTTGCTGTTGCCACAGTCACATATGATGTCTTTTTGGCTGTGTTGTCACTTCCCGCTAAACCAACCTACCAATAATAAGTGGGGGAATTCATGTGAAAACCCTTAGGACAACAAGCTACTATTAATCAAGGGAAAGTGATGATACAACCAATTCAAGGGCGACAAAACGTCTTTAGTACCGGTATACTAAGACATACACTCCAGGACGCAAAAAAGTGGAGGCAATTCTGGGAAACAATGGACTGTTATCTGTTACAATACAAAAGGGAAGCCACATTGTCAATCAGTGCACTAAACATAAGAGGAAAGGGATGTTCTTGGTATCAAGGATAAAAGTGTTTGTTGGTATAAGCTCAAGCAAGTGGTCCAAATTCTACATTGAGGCGGAATTGCATTTTAGGAGGATCCATATGGAATTCCGAAGGTCTAGGCACAAGACTGTCATTACTCACAATGTTGCTTATCAAGCTGATGATTCGGATGCATATGACTCTGATGTGATGAAACCTACATGTCAAAGTTTGATCCTCATGGCAAATTTATCTCATTATGGTCAGATGCTTTGTTGAGGTATACAATCATGAATAATATGAATATTATTTGGCTTAATCAAAGCTGTTGCAGGCAATGCTGTCTATCCTGAAACAGTCAAATGTGTGGAATCATTCTGGACTGAAATAACCAGTGATAGCAATATCATTCCTTATTCTCAGTATGTGATCGAATCACAACAGGCGGTTGTTTAGAATTCTAACTCTTCTGCACAACAAAATGCACTGATATTATCTGTGATTGAACAACTGAAAACCCAAGTAGCTAATTGTACCAAGATAAATCTAGAAAATAAAAGTGTTAATGATACTGTAACTGCTGAGCTTGAAAGATATAAGGAATAGGTTAAAGTGTTGAACGAAGGACAAAATGTTGCTTTAACATGTAATGACAATGTTTCAGATTCATGTGCATAGTCTGTAGAGATTGATCGTCTTAAACAAACTCTTTCTGAACATTTAAAGGAAAAAGAATCTTTAATGCAAACAGTTTCTCTTTTCAAAGATGATTTTAAGAAAGAATAATCTAGGAACGTAGATAGAGAGATTGCTTTAGAAAAGAGGATTAAACAGTTAGATAATATTGTTTTTAAAAGAGATCAATCTGCACAAACTGTTCACATGTTGACAAAACCTTAGTTTTTCTATGATCATACCACTAAACAAGCTCTAGGTTTTCAAAATCCTTTCTATCTGAAGAAAGCTCAGCAGTTGGAACCAAAGCTATATGTTGGTGATATTATTGAGAAAACAAATCCCATTGTGATTCCTGACTCTCAAGAGACCTTAATGCTTGCTGAAGAAAGTCGTTCAAAAATGCTTTTAAACAAAAAGATCCTATGATGTTAGAAAATAAAGTTAACACTACCCCAGTAGATTATGTTGCTCTTAACCAACTGTATAAAGATTTTGAAACATGATTTATTCTGCAAACTGAATTATCTGCTGAACAAGCCTTTTGGTCTCAGAATTTGGTGAATTCTCCAGAACCTATTCTTTCTAGTAGACCCACCG
>BQNB010107598.1:4876-23137 GCA_026074375.1 Tanacetum coccineum | reverse complement strand
GATTTTACAAGTCAACGAAATAAACCGTATAATTTTGAAAACTTGAGTTGTTCGACTTGAGTTGTTAGACTTCCACTACTATGAAACCTAAAAATTTAAAAACACAAAAAGACACATTTTTGATGATTGTTTTGCAAAAATACTTGTACAACTAGTGTTACTAACCCTATAGGAACAAGAAAAATAGAAACTTTTAGGTTTTTAAACCGAAAATTTTAAAATCAAGATTTTGTTCTTTATAAAGGTGTTGAACACAAAAGATGACAAAAAATGATATTTTTATAGATTCAAAGCTTGTACACCTATATCTTAAAGATACTAGATCAGATTTACCAAGGTAAATAATCCATTAGTGTACACAATAGCTTTGGAATCAAAAAAGAAAAAAAAAATAAAAGACGATTTGTGCAAAAACAAACGAACCAAAAAGAAAACTTAAACACAAAAACTAAACACACCACTCCATGGATCTTGATACCAATTGAAGAATACAAGTAATCTTTGAAATGAGATGGGAAGGAACTTAGTGAGAGAGAGTGGAAGGAAGGATGTATTCTAGAGAGAGAAAGTAAGAAACATGTAATTCATAAGTGAAATGAGAATACAAAACCAACCAACACCCTCTCCAAGGCATGAAGAGGGTATTTATACTACAATATTGGCCGGCCATGGGCCTTGGGAGGCTTTCCATGGGCCTTTGGGCCATATTAGCTTATCATACTAAACATTAACTAACTACGGGCTTTGACTAGTTAATATTGGAAGTGACCGAGACTTTTCTTGATCCTAACAACTATCTTAATGACCAATCCATCATAGCCAAGCCAACTCTGCTAAAAACAAATCCAAAAGACACATTCATATAAGTTACCATCTATGGTTTAAAGAACCGCAATATAAAAAGCAAAAATCCAAATCACAAAACGTATTATAATCAAATTAACTAAAAAAAATAAGATAATCCCAACTGAGAAGGCATTTCTACGACATCAAATTACAACTTATCGATCTATCATGGAAAACCAGCACACGAACCAAAAGTATATGCAAAACCAACAACACACGAACAATAAAAAACACACATTCATATAAATCACCACCTACGTTTTAAACAACCGCAATACAAACAACAACAATCCAAACCATGAAACCAGTATAACAACAAATTAACAGCAAAATCAAAGCTTGGCTGTAGTTTCAGTCATCTTTTGCAATTGTAGACAATAAGAGGCTGTTAATATAGCATCAAATTTCATGACAAAATTTTCAGAACACTTAACACAACCACTAATTAGGCTCACATATTACAATAATCATAAAAGCATACTACAATTTCGACAAAGCCATTTTTATGACACCAAAATTACAACTCATCGATTTATCGTGGAAAACCATTACAGCCAGCACATCATTGTTTAAACCGCGCCTACCAAACACCGCAAAATTATAAAGCCACCCGGTTTAATCAAACCAAAACCAACAACACACAAACAATCCAAAAAAGCACGCTCATATAAATCACCACTTATGTTTTAAAAATCCGCAATACAAACAGCAAGAATCCAAACCATGAAACATATTGCAACCAGATTAACAGCAAAATCAAAGCCCCCCCCCCCCCCCCCCCCCCCCCCCCCCCCCCCCCCCCCCCCCCCCCATGCTAAAAAAAGCATGCAAAAAAGGGCAAGACACCACTGAAACCACTTGATAGTTTTTCATATGATATAATTTTTCTTTATAATTTTTTAAAAATTTTTACACTAACAACAACAAAAATACAACATGCATCAACTTTATCCTAACCATCAATAGCAGTCGAGAGCCTTAACACCTTATGGCAAACTTTTTAGTAACAAAAAAAACATACCCTTAATCTCACATACACGATCAACGACATCCTAATCGGGCCTTCAAACTACAAAAGTAAAACAAATCAGCTAAAAAAACAAAACAACTTTCAAACACCGCATGCAATACGTAATTTCCAAAAATCCAATTAGAACCGCTTTAATGAAAAAAACATAACTCACTTACACAAATAAACAACATAAACAACTATAAAACATTCCTTAATATGGTGAACCACTCAATCTGACGATGATGCATGCACACCTAAATATTACGAAAACTATGAATACCAACAAACAACCTCCACGCATAATCACTGTGTGTATATTTAGGGAGAGAAAGAAATACATAAAAGCGAAGAGTATTGAGCACACTTCCTCGGTGCTTAGTTTGTAACGAAACAGGGCCAACAAATACACTCACAACCCAAAAAGAAAAAATGAACGGCCCAACAAATAACCTACTAAACCAAACGACACGGCTCAAAGCAAACCGACATCATTAATGCCGTATTAATGGCAAAACGACGTCGTTCGTATGCCTAATGTATAATAAGTTAATTTCATTTAATTATTGTGATAGTTGTTTTTTTTTCTTTTTGCGAACAAAAGTGGAACACAAAATTATTAGATACTCAAAACACCATCACCCCTGGCCACCAACACCACCACCCACCACACCACCACCTCAATCACTGCCCATCCAATGCCCACCCCACCACCCCACCAACAACCACCACCACCTACCACCCTCACTTTTTTGGCTGGCGGTGTGGTGGGCTATGGGGTGGGGTTGGTGGCCAGTTGATAGACCGAAGCCAACACGAAAACAAAGGTGGTTCCCTTATTAAACCAAAGTGAAAATTTAATAATAACAACCAATAAATGTGTCAATTCAGGTCAGGCTCAATTTAAACGAGAAATTAATACTGGCATGTCAAAAACATAACACACTTACACTATTAATAAACCACACATTTTCAAGTTACAAGTTTAAAATAAAGTTTTCAATGTAAAACATGAAACAAATAAAGAAATAGCCTACAAGATATGAAAAAACCCATATACAAAAAATAGTAAAATATCAATATTCAATCGATAAGAGCTGCAAATTAAAAAAGAAATGAAAATATAAAAGTCAAACATAGAAAACTCAACAATCAAAGTAAAAAAAAGCACTCTGTTCTCGAGTTCAAATTTAAAAGAAAAAAAAAGAAAAGAAAGAAAATTTAAATAAATGTGTGTTCTTGAGTTTTTTAAAATCAAAGAAAAGAAAGGAAGAGAAATAAAATGAAATAAATTTTTTGGCTAGAACTTTCCTTCCAAAAATGAGAGGAAATGAAAGGAAAGTAACATTTTACATGTCAAAATACCTAATTGTCTTTCCTTTTTGAACTTTAAACATGAGTATAATTGTAATTTGATCAACTTTTTTCTTTTGTTTTTCTTTAACTCAAGAACACATACGTTGCGTTTAGTTGGAGAAATTTTTTCCTAATTTTGTGTTTTCATATTTGTAAAAAAATGAGATTTATTTTCCATAAAACATCATGTGATACTGTTTTTCATTCTCAAAAAAAAGGAGGGTTACAAAGAAAACAAATAAAATGTGTTTTGTAGTTTCCCTTGTTAAGTTGGGAAATGCATGTCTTGTGTTTTGTAGAGAATTTTGTTGGAAAAGAATGATTTGAACGCGATCTATGTTTTCTTTGTTTTCCACAAAACATTTTGTGAAAACAAGGGTGTTTTCCCTTCAACTAAACGCACCCATATATTTTCACTAGCTTTTTAATTTTTTCTTTCCTTTACCTTTTTTTCTTTTACTTCACTTTCTTTTCTTGTGGCTTATAACTCAAGAACGCAACGTAAAAGAAAATAACATGGTAGGCCACTGTCCAAGAACATGTGAATGAAAAGAGCGACAATCTTTTCAGTACCAAGGTGGTTCCCGATGTATTTCTAAGGTAGGTCCCAAAATTTGTTACACGGCGTTTCTAAAGGTTTTCGACGTTTAAGATGGTTTCCGGGCACCACTTGGAACAAGCATGGCTTCGACTCTGGGCGATGGTGGTGATGGTTTGTTTTGATTATTTAATTAACTTTTTTTTGTTTGACTAGAAAAAAAAAAGTCGCAACGTTTTATCCGTCAGCCGCAAAAGAAATTAAATGCAACACTAGTTTAGAGATTTTTACTAACGATGGTTTCACTTGTTTACCGTTTGTTTTCATTAAGGTGAAGTGTTTTATGACCTAGGGTTTTAGGTATCTTGTGTTTGGATATAGGGATGAGCATCGGTACCGGAAAAACGGTACGGTACCGGAACCGTACCGGTACCGACCCGTACCGGTACCGATTCTCACTACCCGGTACGGTACCGGTACCATAAATTTTGCTCAAAAAAAATTCGGTACCACTAAAAATCGGTACGGTACCAAAACGGGAAATCCCGATTTTAGTACCGGAATAAAAGGAGGCTTAGCGTTTTTTACTAAGCTTATAATTTAAGCACTTCTACATCCGTTCTATGCATAACTAACGTTGAAAATATTATCTTATGCTTATTTTCTATGATTAGTGTCATGATAAAATGACTTGCGTATTACATACGAATAAGTTGTATGTCATTTTTGCACATGATGTAACTCATTTATTATTGGACCTGGACTAAGCACGTTTTATTGAAGGCTAAAAAGTACATATCTATGGACATAGGGTGTGTAATATTCGGACCCTGGAACTAAGCACATTGTTTGTCAAATGCATTTATGTCGTTAAACTTTTTGGTTGATCATAATTTCTGTAGTTTAGTAAGAAAATTGGAATGAAGAGACGGTGCGTTTATGCTAAAACTATGGAAAATGTGGTTGTTTATTTTTCCACATGGTCAGTTGGATAGAATTTTGCATCTCATTCATGTAATCAAGTTTCGATAAGTTTGGTAATGATTACAAATGATTGGTTGTATAACGACTAATTGTGGTTAATTCATATAGATAAACGGTACTGGTTTTTTTGTTTGACTAGAAAAAAAAAATCGCAACGTTTTATCCGTCAGCCGCAAAAGAAATTAAATGCAACACTAGCTTATAGATTTTTACTAACGATGATTTCACTTAAAGGGCAACTATGAAATTAACTATTTAATTTATGTCACGGCTATATAAAGAAAGTCTTCTACCAGCATTATCTTCATTTGATCCACAAAATATCAACAATGGACACTAAAATAGCCTTCTCGTTCATTGTTTCCGGTCTTGTAGTCTTGTTTTACTTTGTGCTCAACAAGAGAGCCAAATCTTCAAAAGTTGTAAACTTGCCACCAGGGCCACCAAAACTACCTATAATCGGAAACATACACCAGTTAGCTGGATTGCTCCCACACCGCGCCTTTCGAGACTTGTCAAGAAAACATGGTCCAATCATGCATATCCAACTTGGCCAAGTTTCCATGGTTGTTATCTCATCACCTCGACTAGCGAAAGAGGTACTTAAAACCCATGATATTGCACTTGCAGACCGTCCCAAGACTTTTGGGAGTGAGCTTGTATTGTATGGAAACTCAGATATAGCTCTCGCTTCCTATAGTGAGTATTGGAGACAATTGAAAAAGATTTCCTCACTGGAACTTCTTAGTGCCAAAAAGGTTCGATCGTTTGGTCCGATCAGAGAGCAAGAGCTTAAGCGTTTTATCGAGTTTCTTCATTTATCTTCTGGGAAACCGGTAAATTTACACCAAGCAATCGCAGAAGCGATCAATAATGTTGTTTGCATAGCTTCATTTGGTAAAAACTGTAAGCACCAACAAGCCCTCCTAGAATTTTTGGATGAGTTTGCTAGAGTAAACAGTGGCTTTTATGTGGCGGATCTATTTCCAGATATCAAATTTCTTTACGTAGTTTCTGGACTGAGATCAAAGTTAATGAAGCTACACAAGACTCTTGACAAGATCTTTAATGACATATTTGAAGAGCACGTAGGTACGCACAGACACAGTTTGGCAGAAGATGAAGATCTTCTTGATGTGCTTCTCAAACTCAAAGAGGAAGGTGGACTTGAGTTCCCCATCACAAATAACAACATTAAAGCCATATTTGTGGTTAGTTCTAACTTTATGTATTTTCTCAACTTTAATTTTCAGTTCTCAAAATATTTAGACTTAACAATCAGATAGACCTTTATATCAACAGGAAGCTTTTTATAATTACTTGGTGTAATTGTCTGTCTTTATAATTAAATAAATTTACAAATAAATCAAAGATGTGCCTTTACTTCATCAGGTATCTGTTTTTTGCCAATATTCTATTTCTGTAGAAGGTGATGATCAAGTTTTTAGTTAAAACTTCTAATAGTACGTACAATTATACTTTTATATTATCTATCCTGATATTTTTCTCAAAATGTTTGCTTTGGCGGTGAAACCCTGATTCCGTGCACTCTTTTTGGGTGCCGACCGACCTTTCCCCAAGGACCTAGCCAAGGCACTTGTTCTAGCAACCTTTAGTCATGAGTTGAGATTGAACCAATGACCTATATCCTTAAAACCCTCCTTAACCGATCAACTGGTTTGTGCTCGTGTAGTGATACTGCTTGGGCAATTCTCTTAAGCTAATGCATTGTACAAAATCAAGTTTGTATTTTAGTCACTTGTAATCCGCAGTCCTTGTAAGCTGATATATTGTGCAAAATCGTTTTGAACTGTTCTTTTCCTCCAAAGATGCTCATCACATACCTTTTTTGAATTCTCTATTGGTGTGACATTCGTTTTTAAAATCTTGAGTAAGTAATAAATCTAGCCTTCTTAAATAATACAACTATACCATTAAGTTTTACCTGTTGCTGTCATTTATAACAACATATTCCTCTTTATATTGAGGTTTTATCTATGCAATCAGTTGTGTGTGTCATATCTGACGTGCTATACGTTATTAGTTATGTGTAGTTTTTTTTACTGGAGTCGTCTTCTTGTATTTAAAAAGTAAACTCCAGTCATTGTCCAAGGCTTATACAATCACCATTTAGTTCATACTTTATAAAAGTGATTACAAAAGCTTCCGACTAATTGGTGCTAATTTTGGTCCTACATGGATAGCAAAGAAGATATTCATCCCCTCTCCGACAATGCGTGTTCCAAGGGAAGAAAAAAGGTTATATCATATAATTGTGTAAACAAAAAAGAAAAGAGAAGATAGTATAAATTAAAAATTGAAAATCAATAAAGAGAAAAAGCAAATGTTTGCAGTTAATGTTTACAAATAATCCCAATTTTAATTTTTTTTAAACTGCTTTAAAAGTTTATGTACAATGATGTAGGATATCTTTGCTGGAGGTACTGATACATCTACAACAACGATTGGATGGGCTATGACAGAAATGATCAGACACCCAAGTGTGATGGAAAAGGCGCAAGCAGAAGTGAGACAGTACTTCAAAGGGAAGAGAAAAATAATGGAGACAGACATACAAGGTTTAAGCTATTTGCAATCTGTAATTAAGGAAACACTACGGCTTCACCCTCCGATCCCTTTGTTACTCCCACATGTATGTAGGGAGCAATGTAAAGTCGGTGGCTATGATATACCTGTCAAAATGAAAGTGATTGTCAATGGTTGGGCGTGCTCAACTGATCCTGAATACTGGGAGGATGCTGACACCTTCAAGCCTGAGAGATTTGAGAATACGCCAATCGACTTCATGGGAACAAATTATCACTTTATCCCATTCGGGTCTGGGAGGAGAATGTGCCCAGGCATAAATTTCGGCATGGTATCAGTTGAGCTTTTTCTTGCACAAATGCTATACAATTTTAACTGGAAGCTCCCTGATGGGTTAAGTCCTGTGGATATTGATATGACCGAGAGTGAGGGAATGTTAACTGCAAAGAAAGTTCACTTGTATCTGATTCCTACACCTTATGCTCCTGAAAATTAATTAATACTACAAACCTGCCGAGTTGATCGAGTATGTTTTCATTTTTGTGTCTATGAAAAAGCTTTAATCCTTAAGTTTATATTGTTGCAAAAGCTGGCTTGATGTTAATTAGTTACCAGGTACACGTGTGACTGTACTTTTTTTATTTCTCTTTTAGTTTTTGGTTAATTTCACGATTTCTATTATAAAGTTGTGTTTTGTTTCCATCATTAGGACATTGCAGCTTAACCGCTGTCAATTCAAAACAGAATAACAGGGAAACAGAGAGAACAGAGAGGGGATAAAGATTTATAATGCATTGCAGATCAACACTAATCCACAACCATATAAACAGATTCAGCAAATAACAAAAAAAAGAAAAAAGAAATCGTCAACCAGTGTCTTTTAGCTTGCAAGGCCACCAACGTCATCTTCAACCAGGTGATCTCTTGCTAGCTGAGCGACTGAACCTTGTGATTGATGGTTGAAACGCATATCCATCATATGTAAATGATGCAGCTCTAATAGTGGGACTAAGTTTTCTCAGAATTTCAACACACCACATATACCAATTCATCTTTACATACTAAAACCTGCTTTCATTTTCTTGTAGTAATCACCAATCCAACCGTCAATGATTTTGATTTCAGATGCCCTTTGCTCAACCAACCAATCAGGATCATCAGCTGTGGCTCCTCGTAGATCCAAGTGATGTGCACCTAAAACATTCCCGACATAACATATGCTCTTTGACCACAATTCAAAGGTCGAAAGGTATCAAAGGGGTGTGTTAAATTTTACCTTTTTCGGTCACAAGAGCCACTATGCTGTCTGATATATTCTCCAAAACACTACAAAATGCAGCAATTCCCAAGTCAGTATATTCCAAAACTCGGCTCTGGTAGTATAGTAATTTTCAAACCATAGAAACACTAGATTTTTACCCATTTAGATTTCCATAGTATATCATCATACACATCCATCCAGTTCATATAGTGTTTTATTTTGCATTTGTACTAGAAGAATATAAGAACAAATATGATGATCACTGGTTACAAAAGTTACCCGCCACCGCTCCATGGATCTAAGAGACCATTTGAGAAGATGATGTTGCTTCCAAACGTTTGCAGGACAGACCTGCAATTCTACATACAAATTAACCACAATCATTTTATATTCAAATGGTTCCACAATTATAGTAATAGCAATAATCATAACACGGTGCACAACCTTACATTTTGGACAGCAGAAATCCAAAAGGAGAAAGAAAAAAACAATATGACGCTAGTAAACTTCAAGTCAACTGTAACCAGGTTTACAATGATTCTTACATGTCCACCAAACTGTGTAGTTATCCATGTGGGCTTAGGTATCACACGGAATTCATCCCAGCACTCCTCTGCATAAGAAGTAAAATTACAATCCCATTCCGGGAACATGCTAGAGTTCCTATTACTAGACATCGGCATAACCATTTCCGTGCATGCCTGTAGTATACAGAAAAGGTCAAACTATCTCTTAATTATTGCCAAATCATAAGTGATTTTCTAAAAGTTTTAACAGCAAAATGTTCTACTTTAAAATATGCATATATACCTGCCAATTCCAACCCATTGTACCATATGGATCATCATCTAATTCAAAGCATTCAGATTTTCCAGTGTAATTGTAGTAAACAGTTGCACCTTTTAAGATGCGGTCCAAAATGCTAGTTTCGTCCGGAGCATCGTCTATCGCTTTGCAAACCTGTTAAACCAACACTTTTAGTTTCGGAAACAAAAAGAACATGAAATACAGCAAATTCGTGTAATTGCTATCCTTTGTTTAAACCAGGGTTTAATATGAAGTCATATAAATGTCTCTTGTTCCGTATCCAGTTTTAGTACAATATCTTGAATAGAAAGTTAGGGTACACACAACCTAAATTATAAATATCGATCTAAACAATGAAACAGAACAAGCGCAATACTAAATTTACAATATAAGATAAAGCCAAAAACGGAGTAACCTCTTTTATTGGGTATGCAGGCAAAGGCATATCAAAATCTGATGGGTACGGATAGTTTGCCATCGCCAAATAAGTGTACATCGATTCCAACCAGTAAGAAAATTCATCAATGCTCTTAAGTTTCCTGTCATTTATAACGAATTAACAAAGAAGAGTGTAACCATTTAATTTAAATAACAAAGCATACAACACCTTAGAGAAGAGAAATATCTTAAGTTCATAACACGTTAAAAGGACAAAAAAGCGAACATGTTGCAAGACACAAAGCATATAAAACATATTGTTAATGAGTGATATTCTACAACGTTCACATATTATTACCTGCATAAGTGGAAAGCATCGGCAAGGTTATCAAGACCGTTTGCTTTCTGACCCACGGAAGTTATTACATCCCAGGAATTCTTAATAGTGTCAAAACAGCTTGTGCTTTCTCGCTATGGTACAATAACAAAACAAAAAACAGTCTTTATTAAATCATTATCACAAAAGTATGAAATGTAATTAGCGAGATGCAGTTTAAGTGTTCACGAACTCACTCTGAAATCATTGGAGATAATATCATAATACGTTTCTAGCGGCACAAGACCCTCAAACTGAAGAATGGGTGCTGAGGAAGCAAGTGCACCTATAGCAATATGAGGATACTTGAGCCTCATCCATGCCGCCAACACTGTTCAATTGTCCCATCATGTTAACTGATAGTATTTATGTGATAGTGAATTAATTTGCAGAAGAGCTTAAAAGTCTTACTTCCACCATATGATCCACCAAACAAGATTACAGGGGAGGCTTCTGCAGACAAATTTCTTTTCAAGTCAGTTGTTAGGACAGCATAATCCGCAAGTGCTTGTTCGGCTGTTAGATAGGCTAAAGTAGAAGCATTCTTAAGTGCCTCTTCCAAGCTCCCAAACGGCATTGAGTCACCATAATATCGATGCTGTGATCAAATAATCCACAGTAAATATGACAAACTCACAAATAAGGAGTGTTTGGGATTACGTATTGGAAGTGATTATGTGATATGGGATAATCAGTATCCTTAATTAACCGTTCAACAAAACGGGTTTCTGTATATTGGCCTTGAATGTGTTTATGATTTTTGAAGTTGTGACAATAAAATAATCAACTATTAGAGGGTTCAGCCAATTTTGCTTGTTAGGGGAGTATATGAAGAGTTACTCGTTCCAGTTGAAAAAGCTACTCAAGGAACTTTCAACAAAATTTTTGGAAACAAAATTCCACCCCCTAAAAAGTTAAATAAGCCTTTCACAAAAGAATTACCCAAACGCGCTTTTTAGCTTATACAAAATAGTTAGCTAAATTCAACAAGTTTACCCAAGCACCCATAAGAAAGGTACTTACCCAAATTTGCTTTGTTTAGGATACAATTAGCTGTACTCTTGATGCAGCAGTATTGCAAGTTTACTCTAAGAGGGTATTTGGGATAGCTTATTTTTTTCTATTTTTCACGCAGATAAGTTGTTTGAAGTGTTTAGATAATCCAAACTGCTCCCTTATCTGCTTATGCAAAAAATAATTCTGTTTTTCTACTTTAAGGCGGTTTTCTACCATTAGCAGCTTTCAACAACAATTATGTTGTTAATTCAACATTTCTAAAGCACACGATCAAAATGGATTTGTTAACAGTTCTAAGTACTAACCAACTATTCTTTTGCAGGTCTAATTACATTTTCTAAGGCATAATCAAATCTAAACACCATGTCCTGTGCTTCTGAGCATAAGCTTAAAAACAAGCAACCATAAATTATCAGTATACTCACACAATGTATAAGGTGCTTACCTCAGGGTAAGAACGTACCAAGGCGCCGTAAAGAGGGAGCAGTTCCCAAACAAAACCAGAATTCACAGCAAACCATTCAATATCTCCTTCATTCCCTCAATTCAAAAAGGAATAGGGACCCTCTCGAGTGGGACCCACCCAATGATCAGTGTTAATGAGATAACGCTGTTGAAACTTAGGACAATCGTCATTGAAGCTGAACAAGGTTGTTGTGGGTTTTGTGTATGCGAGTGGGTTTGCGGAGAAAATGACGAGATTTTGAGGTGGATGAGAGGAGGGAGATGAGTAGGATGAAGAATGTGGGAAAGTGGAACAGGGGTTTTGTCATGGTGACTAAAGTGAAGACTTCAAATGTAGGAGTTGGAGCCGTTTTACCGTTATTTCTTGATTCTCTATCATTATTTCTTGATTCTGAGCGCAACAATATGTCAATTATTAAAGTTAAGACTCACTTTCCCTGGTAACTTGGAGCCGTTTTACCGTTATTTCTTGATTCTCTATCTGATTTTCTCTTTTTATAAATAAGACTATCCTCGTGATGTATCCGATCATCCACTGATAATGTCATTAATCAACTTTTGGTCCATAGATGATTAATGTTCTTGATAATGGAAGTTCATCTGGTGGTTTCAAATCTGCTTTCTGATTGTTGGCTTTTGTCTTGCGTCTCTGCGAATTGTTTTCGATTTACTTATCTCGGTGTTGGCATGTGATATGGGTTAACCTTTGTATACGAATACACCAACAAGACTATGTATGGGGTGTTGCTCATCTTTTTTTTTGCCACGCAACGGAAGTTCTCAGTTGGGTTGACCTTCCGTGGATTTGAACAAGCAAACATGAAACTGTATGTGAACTCACAAGCTTGGTATTCCTGATCGGATGAAACTAGTATATGGTTCAAGCAAGTCGAATGGTAATTTGTTTTCAATATTTTGGGTGTCGATTGGTTAGATCCATCTTCAAATTAGTAACTTTAGGATGGTTTTAGTCTACATATAGGCGTAGTGAATACAATCTTCAACATTGTAGAGTGTAGACAACTTGTTGCATCTATCCATATATTAACCAAAAAACTGTATTCGCTGAATCAATTATTGATCAAAGCTTTCTAAAGGTATGAAATGACCTCTTAAACTAGTCTGATGCCAATCCTTGACACTGGTACGTGGAATAACAGCTAAACATGTATTTACCGACTCTTACCTAGCACAAAGATCACACAATCTTTACATGTCAAAAACTGCTTTCTTCTTCTTGTAGTAATCAGCAATCCAACCCTCGATAAGCTTGACTTCAGTTGCCCTTTGCTCCAACAACCAATCAGGATCATCAGCTGTAGCTGCTCGCAGATCCAAGTGATGTGCACCTTTAAGATGCCCCAACTCATCCATGGTCAGTATATGCTCTTCGACAACAAGAGTCAAAATGTATCTAAGGGCATGTTAAAATTACCTTTCTCTGTGACAAGAGCGACTATGCTATCTGATATGTTCTCCAGAACACTACAAAATGCACCAATTGCAAAAATTAATTGAAAAGAAAAACCATTGGTTCAAGCAAATATTCCCAAACTATACTATCATTTGTGTATTATTTAAAAGGAAACAATTTGTTTGTCAAAAAATAACAAACGCGGGGATTATTGGTCACATAACTTACCTGCCACCACTCCAAGGATCTAAGAGACCATTCGAAAAGATAATGTTGCTTCCAAATGATTGTAGGACAGACTTGATATTCTACGGACAAATAAATCGCAATCCAATTATTTCAAATGGTTCCACAATTAAAGTAAGAGCAACAAACATTATGGTATGCATCATCATATTTTTTTCTACAGTTGAAATCCATAAAAGCACCAATCTCCTCTAACTAACAGATAAGTCAGGTTGTAACTCTTACACGTCCACCGAATTGTGTAGTTATCCAAGCGGGTCTAGGTATGACACGGAATTCATCCCAACAGTCCTCTGCATAAGAAGTGGAATTATAATCCCCATTCTGGGAAACAATGCGTGGATGTTCCTATAATAGACATCGGCATAACCATTTCAGTACATGCCTGTAACATACAAAAGGGGTAAATTATGTCATGAGAACGCCATGAATCTTGTACTATTGACAAATCTTACGCGAATTTTGATAACTCTAACGACATTTGGTTCCATCATCAAGATTTGCGTACCTGATAATCCCAGCCACTCATGCCATGCGGGTCATCATCTAAGTCAAAGCAGTCGACTGTTCCAGTATAATTGTAGTAGACGCTTACACCTTTAAAGATACGGTCCAAGATGGTAGTCCCATCAGGAGACTCATCTATCCTATTGCAAAGCTGTCAAGTGAACACTTTTAGTGTGTAAAACTTACTTAAAATGTGTGGCGAAAAATGAAAATTCTAGATAATTTGATTTAAACAGCGGCAGTACATATACCGACTAACCTCTTTTATCGGATAGGCAGGCAAAGGCATTAGGAAGTCTGAGGGGTAAGGGTAGTCAACCATTGCCAAAAAACTATACGCCGAGTCCAACCAGTTGGACAGATCATCGCTACTCTTTAGTTTCCTGTCATGTACATCTTCAATTAATAAGCAAGTATGACAAGATAAACGCGTAACAATGAGGACTTTATTTATATCATAAGTGAATGGTATTTAAGTTATACCCGCATAAGTGGAAAGTCTTGGCAAGATGATCAAGACCATTTGCTTTTTGACCAACGGAAGTCATAATATCCCAAGACTTCTTTATAGTGTCAAAACAGTTGGTGCTTTCTCGCTGTGGTAAAACATAACAGAACAAAATATAAACATTATATTTGAATGTTATAGCAGAAAATTTAAATTCTGATTAGTAACAAAAGGGTATAAATATTCACGAACTCTGAAATCGTTGGACACGATATCATAAAACGTTCCTAGTGGGACAATATCCTTAAATTGAAGAATTGGTGCAGAAGAAGCAAGTGCGCCTATAGCAATATGAGGATATTTGAGCCTCATCCATGCTGCCAACACTGTTCAATTTAACACAACATAAAAAAAAAAGATACAAGCATACAAACATCATTTTAACTAATAATAGTATTCAAGTGATTTTATTTCGATCTATGATGAAGTTATAATTGATAGTCTTAATTCCACCCATTTTTGATCCACCAAACTAGTATTACAGGGGATAGCGTAGGCAGACCAAATTTTTTGCTAGTAAGATTTATGTAGATATAGCTATAATCCGCTAGTGCTTGTGCGGGATGTTAAATGAGTGCAATGTTGATGCATTGTTATAGCCTCTATCCGGCCTATGATGGCATTGATCTCACCTTTAATATCGATCGGCAATGAATAAAAGGTCATACAATCATCAAGCATACTAAAGTTCCACAACTAGAAATTGCAAATCATTTTTAATGCCAAAGAAGTTAAGCATGTGTTTGGCAAATTCGTGCTGAAAGTCATAAAGTGTTCGGGTATACTAGCAGTCCCATATAAATTTGCTCTGATTACTAAGGAGCCATCAAGGGCTTGAACCTAGGGAAAAATCAGCTTGTGGGGGGCAAAAAAAATTTATTTGACAATAGCAACCAAAATGTTAGGATGTAAGAAAAGGAGCGAATGTTTTAAATCGAGTATTTTTACTTAGAGGTGAATGATTTATAAGGTTTTAGAGGGTTGAATGTTCGGTTTTAGAATGTGGGAGGGGGGCAATTTGAGTTATGGGTGGGGGACACTTTCGAAAAAAGCTCAAAACCAAAAAAGAAATTACACTAAAATCTCGTCTTGTTCGACTAGCCATGGAGGGCACAAGCACCATACATAAGAATGCTTCGACCCTGGTGCCTTTATACATGTAAATACTAAATAACAGAAATTTGTCACAGTACTCAGGGGTGTTTGGAATTGCATGTCGTTTATGCTTTCTGTTTATAAATAAATACTTATGAAGCTGCTTACTAATAAGCGCTTTAGGAAATAGTGTCTGGATTTGCTTTTTTATGTAAAAGAGGAAACAAACTCGAAAAAGGCAAAATTTGTTGGAAACTTTCAATCAAATCTATTTATAATATGTTGGAAACTTCATTTTAATTAAACCTTTTGGAGTAAGCAGCTCTCTATCCGCTTATTTTACCGCAGAGTAAGCAGATGATAGCCCGAACCTAGTTCTGCTAAAAAGTAAGCAATCCAAAACATCCCTTCTATCGTATTTCATGAGATCAACTTAAACATATCTAAACAGCTATCTCACGGTCTTTCACATGATTATGTAAATATGGTGGCTGGTATTGAGTATTTCGACATAACATAATTTCTTTCTAAATTATTTGCAATACAGTTAATTTCCTAAAATGCTAACTTAAACCAACCAATTACCAATTATCACATGTCAGACATAAAAAATATACCGCCGCAACACGCGGGAATTAAATATAAAAACATACTTCAGGGAAGACAACCAAGGCACCGAAACGAGGAGCAAGTTCCCAAACAAAACCAGAATTCACAGCAAACCATTCAATATCACCTTCATTCCCACAATACAAAAAGATAGGACCCACACGAGTGGGACCCACCCAATGATCAGTGTTAATGAGATAACGTTGTTGAAACTTAGGAAGATCATCATTGAAGCTGAAATGATCAAGTGTCTGCTCATAATATTTTATTTCATAACTATACTGTTGGGCAACGTTAATGCTATGTGTTTTGTGTATTCGTGAAGGTGTCCCAACAAACTTACGAGATGCTGACGTGGATGACAAGATGGTGATGAGTACGAGGATGAACAAGGGTTTTGTCATGTTGGAAGCGAAGCGAAGCGAAGCGAAGTGGAGTTTACTTGTGTTTGGTTGACAGTTTTAATATTGTGATCAGCTTTTTATGTTGGAATTGGCTTTCATCTTTTTTTATTTTCTACTTTTGATGACGTGGGATTTAATCAAGATATAAAGTAGCTCAAAAGCCATTTTAATAAAGAAATTGGCCGAACAAGTGAAACCAGCTTTTTTTTGTTTAAATAAAAGCTTAGACAGGCGGGGGGTGACGCCATGACTTGGCGCTATGGCACCGGTCTAAGAAATCTTTGCGCTAACGATAATGAGCCTGACGTCATAAGCTCTCACGCAGAAGCAACCAGCCCACGCCAATTTTTTTTAACTAGCCCACGCCAAGTTTTTTTTATTTTTTATTTTTTAATTTCTTACTATTATAAAACGAGAGGATGCAAAAAAAAGCCTTTTTTTGTATTAAACTTCTTACTTTTTCAAATCTTTACCTCTTAAAATCCTATAAATACCTCTTTATTCTACCATATTTTACACACTCTTCCAATATAATTCACAACGCAATATTTTCTACTTCACTCTTCCAAAATGAATCCCAACTAACAATGGATAAACACTATGCTCAACGACCCACAAAATCAAATACCGGGCTCGTCTTCTTCGTCTAATCCCAACACGACTTCATCTGCACATTCCACCTCTTCCTCTCAACTTCCATACACGCAAAGCCCTACTCACTATGCCAACTTTAACCCATATGTTACACCCGATCAACAACTTTTATTTCAACAATGGCAACTTCAACAACAATTTCAACATATCCAAATTTTTCAACAAAATCTAAACCAACCCGCTTTTCCCCAACAATAATCCGAACAACCACAAGAACAAGTAGCCAACGCGAGCCCGGTCGTCGAATACGAAAACGTCTAAAAAAATAGCTAAGAAAGCCCGCGAACCAAAACCCGACGGTGCTGGTACTCGAAACTTTTGGTCCCAAGATGAGGAGTTACTTTTAGCCGAATGTTACATACAAATATCTGAGGATCCTAACGTTGATTCGAAACAAAAAATATACGTTTTGGTACAAAGTTCTCGAACAATACAAGAAAAACAACTTCCTAAATCGTACCAAGAACATGTTGACGGAAAAATGGACTCCGATGAACCGAGAGGTCGGAAGGTTTAACTCATTGGTGAATGCAACGATGGTTATGTGCGGGGAGAACGATGAGGATTGGATGACGAGGGTTGAAATATTGTATAAAAGTATCACGGGTATGGAATTTAAGCATAAAAGTGCTTGGTCATTTTTGAAAGACAAGCACAAGTGAAAAAATCCCGATTTAACAAACGCAAGAAGAAACCGGGGACGGGTTGCCAATGAGGAAACCGAGCTTTTTGGAGATGACGAGTTGCCGCGTCCATCGACAAACAAATAATAGCTAAAAGTCAACGTTCTACAAACTCGTCCGCTAGTTACGGTTCAAACCCGACAATGTTTCAAGATATGCTCCAACAACAATACGAGTTAGACCGTAAGAAAAAAATGGAGCGTTTGGAGCGCGAGACGTCGACGAGAGTTGAGTTAATCAATTCTCAAAAGGTATCCGAGGACTTGAAAGTCCAACAAATGGACACACGTGGGATGGATCAGGTTGACGTGGCTATCATCAACACGTAAAAAACACAAATCCGGGTTTTATATCAACCACAAAACTAGTTTACTTTATGTCTTTTATGTTTACGTCTTTTTTTAACGTACTATGTTTTTTTATGTTTATGTAATGTTTTTATTTATTTAATGTAATGTGTTTTTAATTATAATTAAATTTATTTAAGTTAAATTGTGTATTGTTTATTTGTATAAATGAAAAAAATAGCCCACGGCACCACATTTTGTGGTGCCAAT
>BQNB010107597.1:0-23137 GCA_026074375.1 Tanacetum coccineum | reverse complement strand
CGTTGGGACATACGACCCGGGAATATCTCTTCCGGAATCTTTTTATCATTGATTCTCATGTATACTATTTGACGAACCAAAGCTAATGCAGAGTTGTCAAAGAGCATACTAGGAAGTGAACTTCAAGGAGAAGATTTTGCAAAGAAAATGGTTGATCTTGTCAATCAAAGGAAGAAATACTTTGCAGAACAAAGAGCTAAAGCTAAAAGAAACAAGCCCATGACCCAATCACAGCTGAAGACCTATATGATGAATTACTTAAAGAATCAAGGGACATGGAAGCTATCCCAGCTGAAGAAGTTGAGTTTTGAAGAAGTCAAGGGAGAATTTGACAAGCTTGTGAAACAGGTTGAGTCCTTTGCACCAATAAGTTTTGAAGCCACTAAAGCTAGCTTGAAAAGATTTGGTGAAGAGCTTCAGACAAAGACTCCAAAAAGACTGAAAGAAGATAAAGATGATGAAGCAAAGGTTGATGAACCAACCAAGAAGTCTGGAAAAAGAAGAAAACAGATGGCAAGGAAAGGTTTGCATACAAGTGTTGATAAGGATGACCCTGAAGGTTCAGATGAAGATAGTGAACAAGATGATTCTGGCACAGGTACTAAAACTCCAATTAATCCTGTTCCTGTAGCTATGAAAACACCTAGTATAGCTACCTATAAGATTATTAAGCAAGGAGAAAAAGGAGTGTACCAAATAGTTAGGGAAGATGGAACAGATATAGTGTATATTAATTTTGGTGCTATGATGAAGTCTATATCTAGAGATGATCTTACTGAGTTATATAGGATTGTGATGAATAGATATGGGATGGATGGACCAGAGGATGAGTTAGAGAAGGGATTTTGGAAATGTTTGAAGAACCTCTTAGTACAGATCCTATATGGAGTGAAGTAGGACAGCAAAAGATCATAAGTTGGAGATATTATGAGTCTTGTAGAGTACATTGCTTGAACTTAGAGTCAATGGATGTATATATGTTGATTGAAAGAACATATCCATTATCTGCTGAGATGTGCAAAGCCATGCTAGATAAGAAACTACAAGGAGGAAAGCCAGATGAAAATTGCTACAAAATGTTAAAAATGATGGAAAAGCAAGCTGGTATTAGGAAGTAGTGAAGTCTGAAGAGTTAGAAGTCTAGGATAGAGATGAGAAGGATAACACTTGGTGGAGGTGCTATGCACTAACACAACAAATGGTTATCAGTTCACCATGTCTAATCAACATAAGAACTGGCTAGTCCAGGAGCAAACGGCTCTTGGTAAAGACTTCTCAAATCCGTTCTATGGTTGACAACTTGCAAATAAGTTGTATGGTTTTCAACTCACCATATCTGTCTAAGTGAAGAGTTGGCTAGCCCACAAGTTTATGGCTTGTGGTAAAGGCTGTGGAAAAACCATAACTAGTCCATAAGATTATGGCTTATGGTAAAGACAAATTGCAAATCCATATTAGATGGTTGACACTTTACCAAAAAGTGGATGGTATATCAACTCACCAAGTTTCATGTACAAAGAGTTGACATGGTTATCAATCCACCATGGAATTTACCTTTTCTAGGTGCCAAAGGATTGACTAGCCCTGAGCAAACGGCTACAGGTAAAGGCATATCAAATCCGTTTATGGCTGTAATGGTTTGCCAAAAACCATATGGTATTCAACTCACCAATGTTTCAAGTACTGAGAGTTGAAATGGTTTTCAGTTAACCATGGACATACACCTTTCTGGTGGCCAAAGGACTGACTACTCCAGAGTTAATGGCTAACTGGTAAAGAGACATCAAATCCATTTAAAATTTTCAATGATTCACCTCTCACAGGAGTTAACACACCTGGAAGTGATGAGAATAGACTGTAACTTTATGATTTGATGTACATAATTGTCAAAGTTGCTGATATAATGGATTGCTGAAGAGTTTTGAAAGATAGTTGCTGCAAAGATAAAAAGAGAAGACTGGAAGTGTTGCAGATCAAGAACAACTTAAAGAATTCTATTTATAACATCCTTAAGAAGCTTAAGGTGTTTAAAGTAAGGATCAAGAATGTTTGAAGGAACTTGAAGTTCACGAGTGAAGATCAAGTTAGGGGAGGATTGTTGGGAAAATAGATTGTAACAGACTTAATACTGGTATTATAACAGTTAAGTCTGGTAGTTATAGTTAGTTCTGTTAGTATTGAGTTAATACTGGCAGTACTAAGTTAAGTCTGGCAGTACTAAGTTAGTATTCGTAGAGTATAGCAGTACTAGAGTTAGTAAGTTAAGTCTGGCAGTACTATAGTTAGTACTGGCCTTATCTAGTTAAGTTTGATTATGGAACAGAATAGTGAAATAGTTATCTTAGAGATATCTTAGGAGATATCTTAGGAAAGGATATGTATTATCCTTTCACATGTTTGTAAAGCCTATTAGGGTTTCCTTGTTGTATAAAAGAACCCTACGGCATAGTGTTTGAGGTATCCAAACCTAATAGAAATCAATAACAATATACGAAGTTGTTTTATATTGTTCTTATTAGTATTTGTGTTAAGATTCCGATTGTTAAGTATTATCGTCATTGTCTCTACTTAGTTAACTTGGATTTATCAAGTTAGTTATGGTCAGATCAAAGGCTCAACAGAACCAAAACTTTTGGACCTACACATATGAGCTATTACATGAAAATTTCCCGACTTATCATTTTTCCACGTATGTGGTGCACTTGTTATCGGACAAAATGTTAGCGAGAACTGGGAAAGTTATAACGAATGATGTTATTAGTAGTTTCACTGGCTATGCACCAACAAAGAATAGCATATTTCGAATTTACAACCGACGTACCAGATGAATCATTGAAACAATTCATGTAGATTTTGATGAGCTGACAGCTATGGCTTCTGAACACGGCAGTTTAGAACCCGCACTTCATGAAATGACTCTTACAACCATCAGTTCAGGACTCGTGTCAAACCCTACTCCTTCAACACCGTATGTACCTGGTATGTACTAAATTACACATACCATTTATCCAATAAAACGGGCTTAAACGACAAAAAACATACCAAAAATACATTGTATTTGTGTGTTTTCACTTATATTGTGCAGGAAATAGATATTCGACAAAAAGACAAAAGACACAACAAAAAGGACAAAACCGAGCATGGAATTGGAAAGAGCAGAAAAAGTCAAAGTCAAAAGTCAATTGAAAGGTCAACCTCGACAAAGTCAAAGTCAAACCGAAGCCGAAACCGAAGAAAACTTATCGGGCCAACCCGACCCATATTGATTTCTTGTAGTTAGGTTTAATTATCCCTTTATTTGCTCACTAGTAGGATATTAGAAAACAAATCATCATCAAATCAATTCAAGTCATTGTCCAAATAACAAACGTGGTCTCAATTTTATAAATCTTTGGGAAAATGACTCGGTAATCACTTACCGATAAATATACGTATTATTATATATATTTGTGAGAATTTTCCTTACTACCTTTGTCCTCAAGGGTAGTTTGGTAATTTCATATCTATTATATTATTTTACGTGTATAAAATTAAAGACATCAAAGAGAACATTCCTAATTTGGGTGTTCGTCATCTCTATTTCTATCCCCCTTGACCAGCTCAAGTATGGGGGATCGAGTCAAGCTAAGTGACCTTAAACAAGCGCTTCGTGGGTGGCAACCCATGCTTATCCATTCTATCTTCTTTCTATTTTCGAATAAGTGTGTTGTGAGGAGGCTCGCCTCTTCCTTTATTGTGCTTTGTGGTTTGTGATGTTTATCCAGGATTGCCCCAGATTATGAAGCCTCTCGTGCTCATGGTTTTGTCCTTCGTTCACTAGGAGCTTCGCATCCTCAGCTTCATTTGGGAATCCAATATCCTAATCTTATCGACTAACGTTTATCTTTAGCATAATTCATAAACGGTTTTAGTATGACGTAGGTACCCTTTAAAACATTGAGGACAATGTTTTGTTCTAGTATGGGGGGATCTTCGATTTGATCGTACCTGCAGCCGTTGTTTCATGTAATCCCGTTTTTACCACAAAAATTCCAAAAAAATTAAAAAATTAAAAAAAATTCGAAAATAAAATAAGTGTTTTGTCACAATGTTCGACTTTCCTGCTGGGTAGAATAAGAATAAATTTTGACTCGATCGAGCGTGTTGAGCTCTTAGCTTTGTTCCTTAACATTTTGACTAAGCATTTGCGGATTTTATGTAGGAACCCGATGTATACTTTCACTTCATAACCCGAACCACGAATCAAAGAAACTAGAGAGAGAGAGAGAGATTCAAAAATAGAGAGAGAGAGAAGAGAGAGAAGAGATTTAGATATATGTAAATTATATATTTTCTAAAAAAGAAAATATCTATATATATTTAGATATTTTAGAAAATATCTAAATATATATATATACCCCTACACATTTAATGTGATGCACGGGATATTTAACTAGGACCCGGGCTCGGGTTTTGTTTGGGAATTTAATCCGATATTTTACTATATTAGATTATCTTTCGAGCCGATTCCGATATTATCCTGTATACAACATTAACTAATTAAAGGACCGAAGCTCCTTCGTAGACGTGACCGAGCCTTCCTTAGTTCGACTCAATAATTGAGGCTATACATTTCTCCCCCCAAAGTGAGGTTTTGTACTCGGAACGAGCTTCCTTTATTGACTCAATAAAATTGAGGCTTAACAATTCCCGAAGTGAGTTCATTGTTGACAATTCTCATGAGATCAGTGAGTTGCTTTTGTCGTTTAAAGCTCGAGTGTTCTTGGTATTTGTCTGCGTTATTTGTTGTAGGGCTTGTTCCTTCATAGCTTTGCGATCCTTGCCTTTGAGCCTTTGTCATTGTTTTTATCGTCTTTGCCATCTTGCGGATCTTTTGTTTCTGTCCCAAACATGCTCATACTTTTGCATTATCTTGAAAGCTTTAAATCAGAGTTAGCGGATAGTCTTTGTCTTTAAATCTGAGCTTTCTAGTTAGAATGCTTCGTTGATTGTGCATTTCTATATGGGATTGAAGGTTGCCGTTTACCACCGATGAATGCAGTTTACGTTAGTGATTTACGAGAAAACTTGATTTGAAAATTCAATCGACGTGTCACCGTTGTAAAGAGATTTTGTATACACTTCGAGAATGTCATTGTTTTATCTAAATTCATCAAAAAACCGTCATTTCATTTACTGGAGCATAAATCGATTATCAGTTTGTCACAAGTTTTGATTGATATAGAATCTCGCAAGTCACTACCGAATGTGTCTGTTTGTTTGATGACACTGGAAGGATTTCCATTCGTCATTGTGGAATACTAGGAGTTTCACTCTGAATGTTATTGCTATATCACAATGATATTGCGTAGGACTCTTGATAACAGCTTGTGAACCTGATGATGTTCAACAAGTGTTTGAAATGGAATGTGTCCTAACGAGATTTTGATTGATCTCTTGGCTCTAGACTCGATTAGTGCATTTTGGTTTTAGTACTCGGAGGCTGGAGCAGATTGCCACCTATTCAATATCAACAATCTCGGAATGAGATGTCAATACGATAACTTGGGTATTCTCGTGACAAATGAGACATGTTTTGTTGAGAGAAACCTGAATGGATGGGAAGGGTTGTGCATTGCATCACTGGGTCCATGATGTCGTTTTCAATTCAGCAATTCAACTTGTTGATTTTGCAGCATATGTATTGACCGGTTTTGCCTTAAGTTGTATGTGGAGGGGCTTCTTTTCTTTAGACCCTTTATTCCATACATATACATTTCTTTTTAATTCTTCAACGCCTTCAATGCTTACCAGGACGTCATTACTAACACCTTGTTGTGATTGTTCCAGTGTTAGCTCAATCTTAGTCGGCATTATTCCCATTTACATTCATCTCCAATCATACCTAAGGACTGCTATTTCTAACTTTGGATTATCCTTGGGTAGATCCTCCGGTTCTGGTTGGATCATAGGATTGATTCCTAACCTAACCACCTTATGACTTCAGAATCGTCGTGAAATTAAGATGTTGTTGGGTATAAGATCGAACCATAAAACCTTTTCTTTAGCACATTGAGTCGAATAGATCATATTTTAATTACATTTTCTCCCCTTATTTTAAATAATAAACACTTAGTTTTTGAAATACCTTGTGATTAAAATATGTCTTGAAAATTCCGTGGGAGAAAATATTATCAGCATGAATGGTTTGGAACATTTTGATAATGTTTTGAATACATAAGAATGGTCGTTGTTGATGTATCCAAGAACATTAAAACGTTGTTTTTCGAAAAACTCCCCCTCAAAAATAGGACCAATTAAGAAATTGTTGTCTTTTGAAAACATTGTGAGGGTTGGAGTGTTGAACACACAATTTTGAAAGATTATGAATTGTCATCGAGAAATTCTTGAAAAATTGTGTTCAACTTTTTGAAAAACCATATGTTAGAGGACTTCTCTTCTAACTGTATGGGTATGACGCATCTGAAACGTACCACTTTCCTTGTTCTTGAGCTAAAATCATTGTAATGTCTTGTAAGAACTGGGCTCAAGAACGAGAAACGTTAAATTTTCTCGTTGTGAGGATAAGATAATAAACTTTCTTTATTTGAAAGTTCCGGGCCTTATGTACTGTCATATGCAAATAAGCTTTTAGATAATTAGAAATGCACATGCTTTTGTAACTATTTGAAACTATCGGCTCGAACTTATTTACACAACCCGTTAGTCAATGTTCAATCGACATTTCTAAGCCGTAAATGTTATCGATTCCAACGGAGTCATGTAGAGAAGATTCTTTTTGGAAATTTTCGATTTTCTGATTTTGTATTTCGTTTTTGATGTTTTATATTTTTGTATTTGATTTTCTCATAAAATTTGTTCATGTTGATTGTTTGGATGATGATTATCAAGCAGTATCATTTGTCAGAACCTCATGTTCTGCTGGAGTCATACATCTCATACACAATCCTTCTGACAAGATACTTAAAACCGATCCTCCGGAAGGGACTTTTGTAAAACATATCAGATAATTGGTATTCAGTTTCTGACAAAAATTATAATTCAATTATACCATTTTCTACCTGTTCCTTTATGAAATGATACCGTGTATGGTTGGCTTTGTCCTGAGTGTTGTACGGGGTTGCATGAGATCGTTATGGCTGACTGAGGAGTCGCAGTACAACGGGTATTTTGTTGATATTTGAAGCCATAATCTTGAAGTGTTGTCTCTTCCACTTTACTTTGTGCACATCTTGCAGATAAGCCACAAACTTTGCCTCTGCTGAAGACATTGCGTGCTGTTTTGTTTCTATTGACATCAGCTTAACAAGTTTATCACCAAGGAACTGTATACCTCAAGAAGTGCTTTTCGTGTTTCAAGGAATCGGCATGATAGCGTCTGAAATTGCTTTTAGTCAAAAGCCAGAATCCGTGGCTACCAAAGTCCCATGTTAATGGTACCCTTTAGGTTATTTAAGATTCTTTTTAACCTCTCTTGAGGTGCTTTGAGTTGGTCGTGTTTGATAACGGTGCACTATAGCATACAGCCTGCACTAAGTCTGGTATACTAGATGTTCAAGTACATGAGTGACCCGATTTTTACTAGATAATCTGATTGGAGTCTACGGTTCTCCACTCAAATTCTCATCTAGTTTGGGTTTAGTAGCCAATGGTGTACCAATGGGAGGGGAAATCTGTCCATTATCTTGCTTTTCAGAATTTCTAAAGCGTACGTGGTCTGATTGATAAAAATACCTTTTGGGGAGCTGGTGGTTTGAAGTCCTAAAAAAGAAATTTCATCTCCCCCATTATGGATATTTAAATCTACTGTGCATTATTTTTTCAACAAATCGTTTTGAATATTTAGGATTTGTCGATCAAAAATCTATGTCATCAACGTTAAATTTGCACAAAGTAGAATATTCCTCGCGGTATTTTATCTTGGAATTGAGTTGGGTCAATTGTACCTTTAGTAAAGCCTTTGGCATCAGAAGTTTTGATAGTTCATCGTACAGGCTATTGGAGCTGGCTTTTATCATTCAAAGATTTCTTAGAAGTTAGAACTTTTTTCTGGATGATGGATCACACGTAACCCTTCTGCTGAGCGAAATAACATCCCTCCTTTAGTGGACCATTATGAAACTGCCGTTTTCACGTCCATCTGATAGATTGTAAAGATTGGTGTGGCTGCGTGGGCAACGATAATCCGAACTGCTTCCAAGCGAGAACTGGTCGCAACTAGGATCTTCAAAATTCAATACCTCTTCTGAGCCATAACTTTAGCACCAAGTAGTTGCTTTGTTGCGAATTACTGTCGGATCTGTCATCCTTCTTGTTATACCATAACCACTTTAGCTTTATAATCATCTTGCCAAATGTTTGTCGACTATGTTCCCAGACTTTTGTCTGTCGAACTGTTGAAGTTCATCTGCATGGCTTCGATCATGCAGTTTAGCCATTGCCTCCGTAAATGTTCTTCGGTTCAAACATTACTCACCGTGATCGCGAACATACACATTTCTGGTTCTGTGGCATCTGACGTCTTGTTTGAACTGGCATAGTTGGTTTTCCACGAACTTGGGCTAATGGATGATCTCTGGTCCATCGGTAACTCGACTTTGTGGTTGAAATGATGCACATCGGTATTATCAATGTTGCGTGAGGAAGACTCTCCTAATTTCTTGTACCGTGTACAAAAAGGATTGCTAAATTCATCTTCTTGAAACGATGCATTCGGTGCTTGGATTCATTGTTGTTGTCCTCAGCTGATCGTGTGTTGTTGGTAATTATTCTTCAGTAAAGGACTGAAGAGAATTTCTAACCCTTGTTGGGACGAATCTGTCTTCTCTGCTGAGGACAACTTTGTAATATGGGGGCTCGGGGGTCTGAGTTTGTCTTAATCGACGCCTCTTTTGTCCTTGAGGATCGAGGCATGGATAGAGACATTTTCAACAGACATCTCTTGTCGTTGTGGTGCGAGGTCTGAACTGTTGTGATCAGACATCATTTGACACTTGGGATCGGGGTAATCGAAGTGTTACTTTTCGGCAGTCACCATTTGACATTGAAGTCCGGAGGGCTTGAACTGTTGTGTTCATAACTTCTTTAATGAAGATTCATCTTTTGTGAAACCATTCTGGCACTGGTTTCTTAGATATCAAAAATTTCAGCAACCACACTCTGAGATTTTCCTGCTTTTCATTGTATAGTGCATCTGCATTTAGGTCAATTCGTTGTTGCTTTTGACCATTGAATGGCGTACCTGCAACTAAAACCCAGAGTTTGGTTTGCTGCATGAATTATGACTAGTTATATACATTTGAACCATGTGTGGGTGCACTTTCAACTTGCTCGTGCAATAGTTGAAAACCTTCTGTGGGTACCCACCCAGCACAAACAGCTTGAGAATTCTACCTGTTGGTTTGCAACCTAAAGACAAGATTTAGGAGACCTTGTTTTCGTAGGACAGTGGTAGTCTTTCTGTGTGAAACCCTATGTCCTTTGGGGATCAGTCTTTCTGGTTTCTTAGATTCACTTGTTTTTTCAACGGGCACATATCTCTTTGTTGTGTTATGGGATTTTGCGTTCCTTAGGTTTGCAGAAGCACGAGGGATTTAATTTGAGAACGGTATTCTAAGACGCTTATCATGATTTGAACTGTAATGGCACTTTTTGCATGTTGGGACATTGCAAGACTTTGATCTTTCTATAAAGGTCTTTTGTTTCCGATGTTCTCATTAGTGAACATCTTTGTTTGAAACCAGATAATCATTGATTGTTGCCAATTCCTTGTTTTGTGTTTGCTAACCATTAGAAGTGTCGGGTATATCTAGCAGGATCAATCTTACTAGGTTTGCCTTTGCTTCTTGTCTTTCTGAGTTGTCGCACTTTTCTTAGCTTTCTAGGTTGTAGTTATGAACCATGTCTTTGAGCCTACTTTTTTCACTGGGTGACTGATGTGACACTTGCTTTGGATAATTCCTTGAGGGCAGGTGCCAATCACATTAGTGTTTCGAGACTGCTTGTTTTCTTATCTGAGGCAAATTTCTGTTGAAGTGACTTGTTTAAAAACATACCATCCGACACATTTTGTTTTATTACCGGACCTGTTTCGTTTGAAAACTTTCATTTCAGGAGAAATTTGAAAAAGGAGAGGTTTTCATAAAACTGTGGTTTTGGAATTCGTTGAGCATTTGGTTGTCGAACAACAGATGGTTTATTAAACTGAGTTTCACTGACTTTTCACGTGAACGTTCCTCAGCTCTCGTGTTTCTCCTCTCATATCCCATCTCTATTCGCATTGTTCTTGTCTTGCATTTGAGATTTTCAAATCTCCTCGCCTCTTCATTCTTGCTTGTTCAAGTTCTTTTCGGAAATACATTTGAATGCATTTTCTTTGCAAAACTGAGTTGTTTTTTCATTTGTTCTTTACAAGTTGTAAAGAAAGATCAAGAGAATCAGTGCTTTTTCATGTTTAGATAAAACTTTTTTACAAAATGGTATGAACTTCTTTGTTAAAAGTTCTCCCAGTTTCGTTTACGAATGCCGCGCTTGTGCACTAGAATTCACATTCTTTGACTGTCATGAAGATATGAAGCATTGCAATTCTGTATTTAGCAGTTATATTTGACAAAGTATGCAATATTATGAATGTAACATTTTAGCGAATCCACACAATCTTCGAGAAGTAGATCATATATGTTGAAAAATCAGCCCTTTTCTGATTCATGTTGTCAAGCTCCTTTTCAAGGGAAATTAACGTATCCAAATAGTCATTATTTCTCGCTCTTTAGTTTCCACACTGAACAAAACCCACCATGACTGCTCCAGTATAGATTTTGTGAAAGAGGCATAACAGATTTTGATCAAAAACTTCAATACTTTAGCAGTTGGGTTAGGAAATGCACTATAGTTGATTAGACCAGTGCTTGTTGACAAATTGTTTACACAATGATTGTCACGTAGTTTGTATTTTTCGTTTAAAGTAGTCTCTTTTTACTACATTGCTTAGACATGGGTAGATAGCAACGTTTTCGTAGCAATGTTTGGTTTTGCTCCTAAAATGTTTTTAGCAATGTTTGGTTTTGTCCTAACAAACGTTTTTCTCCACATTGTCTTCCTAACTTCTTTAGCGCGTTCCAACTGATCAAGATAGGCTTTGGATGGTGGTTTGAAAGTTTCATAAAGACTGTTTTGATATGTGTAATTATATGGTTTCACTGTGTCTTTATCCAATTTTGATCTACTCTCCTCTGTAAGAGTCACTATCTCTTCCCCATCAGGGGCAAATCTGTTTGCAGGATCAGAAGTATCATATGGGATCTGATACAAACAGGGCTTATCAGATTGAGCTTTCTTGAGGTACTTTGGATTAGCAAAGGTTGATCTACCATTATACGTTGCGCATTTGGGTGCTAACATGTGAATGGTCTGAATTGACTGATTGCGTTTATAAAGAATTTCATTTAAAAACTTTATTTGTTTCTCCATCTCAATCATCGTGTCAATGTCTTTTCCTTCCTTAACCTTTAAATCCGAAATAACCTTAGTTTTCTCTTTGAGTTGACCTTCAAATTGTGACCTATTTAACAGACTCTTTTTGACTAGCTCATCGTGTTTCTGATTGACAACTGAAATTTCATAGGTTTTAGTTTTTAAACCCTTTTGTATGTCAATGTCTTTAATAGCTAATAGTCCTAGAGTGTCATTTAACTTTGTTTGAAGTATTTTATAATCACTCGTTAGGTCATTAAGGGCCGTGTACTTCTCAAGCTCAGTCTGTTTGGTCTGAAGTGCAATCAGAGAACTATCCCGACTGCTAGTAGCCTCCCCCAGAGCCCTACTAGACTCATCCAAGTTAGTTTTGCACTCCTTCAGTTCTTGAGTTAATGATGCGTTTGCTTTCTTTAATTGCTTTAATACCATTTTGTTTTCCTCCGTATCAAGAGTCAAATTAGCAATTAAATTAGCAAGCGCAGCACGCTCATCAACACATTCAGCCGCATTTTGATCAACCTGATTATCATTAGTACATATATTTGATGAATCAGGAATGACATTGCTATCATCCTTCTCCAAAACATATGTGTCGTTAATGGATTCAGGTTTGCTTAGAATTCGTCTCACATTGGCAAAACACATCAACTTTCATCATGGTTATGTACCTGTTCCATGGCGTATCATAGAACTTGATTCCGCAGGTAGTACCTCCTGAATCTTTGCCATGTACTGTAATTGTGCTTCCAATTTCTTGTTCATCAAACTCTTCATCCGTGTCCTCTAGCCAATCTCTTGCTCCACTCCGAATGGAACACCTTGTTCAGCTTGCTTGCACATCATCATCTTCTCCTTATGATACGCGTAGTCTTTAACCCGCTTTGGCTTCCTGCATTCCCTGGCATAGTGTCCAAATCCCTTGCAGTTAAAGCACTGTATCCCAGTCTTTTGCACTACCGGACTGCCTACTGTTTCCCTAGCCCCAGCAACTGTGACTGTCCTTTGATTCCCAAACTGCCTTGACTGATTGTCATTATTATACCTTGGTGTGGTATCTTCAGTACTTGTTCGAAGGAGTTTGAAAAGTTTTCTAAGGTTTGTTTTGGTAGGTTTGTACAGCATCATTAAAATACTTAGCAAGGAGTGCCAAGTTCTTTTGCATATCCTTATCCCTCCGAGCTTGTTCTGGATCACTGTCTTCCTCAGAAACTGACTCAGATTGAGGAGTAACTGGTTTGGCGATCTCTTTACCTTTGTGTCTGGTAGTTGCAGTTGATCGTGTGGAAGAAGATTGCTTGTATGATGGTGCATTCGATTTGAGTTTTGTGCCTGATAGTATTATCTGAATATGGTTGAGCAGCCGCAAGAAGTGCTAATGGATTTGCACTTCTGGCTAATCTCTCAGAACGGATATCATTAACTTCGTTTTGAAACTGCTTCAGAACGTCCAAACCAGCTTTGTGATAGACCCGGTATCGCATTTCCTGTCTCTGCTTGACCATACCTCCACAAATCTTGACCATTCTGGTTTGAATTGTAGAAGAAATTGAACATTCACTTGCATTGGTGAAACTTGCAAGTTGTTCTTTCAACTCATTCATCAGTTTATAAAACCGAGAGTAATAAGACTCCATGGATTCTCCATCTCTAGAAGTAAACTTCCTAAATTCCCAGAATAGATTGGTCTTTACATCTTGTATGTTCAACGATTCCCCTTGTTGTAGCCTTTTAATGGCTGTCCACATCTCTTTACTTGTTACATGCCATCAACAGTTGAGTAAATTTCCATCCCCAAATACCAGTCAGAATCAATAAAATAGCTCCTTTTCAGCTTTAAATAAAGATTGTTCTCTGCTGTCATGTTTGGTATTGTCTCTACTTCTTCAGTGCACTACTGTAGAAAGTTCTCCTGCTGCTTCACTGTGCAATGAGTACGTTCGTAGGCATATATGGACCGTCAAAGATGCACTTCCTCAGATATTCACCATTCGATTTAGTGTCAATGTATCGTAGAAAACGCGACTGCCACTGAGAATATCTTCCTGTCCAAGCATCGTGGACGCTTCTTTGAACCAGCTGCATTAAATTGTTAGCATTTGGCTACTGTGGAGGATGTGTTAACTTAGTAACATGATAATGCAATAGTTTATGAATATGAAGTGTATTGATTTTGTTGGATCTTAAGTGGATATTGTGATTGAAGTTGTGTTTTGTAAGCAATTCACGTTCACGGGATTTTACACGTCTATGATTAAAACCGATAAATGAATTAACGGATTTTAACAAATACAGCGGCCAAATCCAAAATAAAACTGAAAAATGTCAATAAATCATAGAAAACAAGCTTTTTGGCTATCGAAAAATCCTTACCGCAAGGGTGGTTACAGCGTGATCCGTCTCGTTTTTCTCTTCGATTTGAGAGGTCACGGGCCTAAAACGGACTTACGGATCAAAAGTTATGGCTGTTTTACTGAAACCGTTTTCTTCACACAAGATTGCTAGAATTTTTTTTTTTCGTTCGGTCCAAAAAAAATTTGCTCGTTCGGTTCAACTAGTTCGGTTCACTCGTTCGGTTCCGCTCGTTCGGTCCGTTCGTTCGATCCGCTCGTTCGGTCCGCTCGTTCGGTCCGCTCGTTCGATCCTCTAGTTCGATCCGCTAGTTCGATCCGCTAGTTCGGTCCGCTCGTTCGATCCTCTAGTTCGATCCGCTAGTTCGGTCCGCTCGTTCGATCCTCTAGTTCGATCCGCTAGTTCGATCCGCTAGTTCGATCCGCTAGTTCGGTCCGCTAGTTCGGTCCGCTCGTTCGATCCAAACGTTTTTCGCTCGTTCGATCCAAACGTTTTTCGCTCGTTCGATCCAAACGTTTTTCGCTCGTTCGATCCAAACGTTTTTCGCACTCGTTCGATCGTAACGTTTTTTCGCTCGTTCGATCCAAACGTTTTTCGCACTCGTTCGATCGTAACGTTTTTTCCAAGTTCGGTGCTAACGTTTTTTCCGCTCGTTCTTCTATTCTTTTCACCCGAGTATCACCACAAGGCGTTTCCAACACCAAAATGAGCCACGAAAAAGGTATGGTGGGCGAGTGAGAAAGCAACCCAACTGCCGAATCTTGTATGCTTACAACACCAAAAAAATACCACGAAATCCACCCGAGGCGATTGATACCAATTGTAGGTTCCCGATTTACCACTTCACTTCATAACACGAAACACGAATCAAAGAAACTAGGGAGAGAGAGAGTCGAAAATGAGAGAGAGAGAAAAGAGAGAGAGAGATGAGAGAAAAAAGAAAATTATGATTAATGAGAATTAGATATTTTCTAAATAAGAAAATATCTATATATATTTAGATATTTTAGAAAATATCTAAATATATATATACCCCTACACATTTAATGTGACGCGCGGGATATTTAACTAGGACCCGGGCTCGGGTTTTGTTTGGGATTAAACCCGAAACATATACAATATTAGATTATCTATCGAGCCCGATTCCCGATATTATCTTATTACAACATTAACTAATTAAAGACCGAAGCTCCATCGTAGAGTGACCGAGCTTCCTTGTTCGACTCAATAAATTGAGGCTAACAATTAGATTTTGTATCCAAAGGAGTAGGATTCATAGCTTCTACTAATTCTTCTTCATCAGTCTCTGAATCTCCTTGTGGACTCTTGTCAACATTTATACCCTTCCTCGCCTTTTGCTTCTTTCCTTTTCCTATTCTTATTACTGGCTCTTCTTCTTTTACTTCAGTAACTTTTTCTTCAACTGAAGCATATTTATCATCAATCCTTTGTTTCTTTAAAATCTCTGTCTGAAGCTCTTCTCCATATGTTTTCAACTATGCCTTTGTAGCTTCAATGTTCATAGGAACAAAAGATTCAACCTGCTTGACCAACTTATCAAACTCTTCTTTCACTTCTTCAAAACTCAACTTCTTTAACTGTGTAAGCTTCTATGTCCCCTGATTCTTCAAATAATTCATCATGTAGTTCCTCAGCAGTATAGGCTTACTTCTCCTTGCTTTATCTCTTTCTTCTGCAAAGAACTTCTTTCTCTGATTTACTAACTCTACCATCTTCTTTGCAAAGTCTTCTTCTGGAAACTCTTTCCCTAGCACATTCTTTGTCAACTCTACATTAGCTTTAAGCTTAGCTCTAATGGCATCCCAATCTTCTTCAATGTAGTGTTGAGCTTCAAATTGAACTTGAGCTTTTCTTTGCTTTTGTTGCTCAGTTAATTCTTCTTCTTCTTCCATTCTTTTAGCTAAGAGAGCATCCAAATGAACTTGTTTGGCAGTTTCCTCTTCCTATAAAGTTTGCAATCTTATGGCTTCTGCAAGACTAGCCTCTTCTTGTTGAATTTGTTCTTTAGTTCTTTTGGGAGCTTGAGTCTCTTCAACAATCATTGGAGCTTTTCCTTCCCTTTGGCCTCTAGCAGAACTAACTGGTCTACTACCAGTACTAACTCCTAAGCCACCAGTATTAACTTTTTCAAAGCCAGTATTAACTTTTTCAAAGCCAGTACTAATATCTCCAAAGCCAGAATCAATGTCTTTTCCTTTAGACTCTTTTCTCCTCTTGTATCTTTTACCCTTATCAACTGACTTTGACTTTTGAGAAGCAACCTTTGACAAAGTTTTAACTGCTTCCAAGGTTGTAGGACTCATTTCTTCTTCCTGGGCCTCTCCAGAAGGTTTAGTAGGAGTATCAAAATCTCCTTTTGAAACTAGATGATCATCATTTATGTCCTGAATTATCCTCCTCTGATCCTCTGGTTCTTCATCATCTGAGTCAGTTAGAACCACATGTCTCCTTTTGAGAATATCTTCCAGTTTCTTTACTTTCTTCACCAACTTCAAAATTGCTCTACCCATGGTCAGCTTAGTCTGCTTGAGTTCTGCCTCCAAACTATCAACCTTTGTGATCAAATTGGGAACCAAGTGTAGTAAGTCTTCCACTGTCATAGTTCTTGCTTCTGGCACATGAGGGTGAGTAGGATCCTAAGATTGTGGAACTACAGGCTCCTGTCTAGGTGAAAGTGGTTGGTGTTCAGGTGATGGTTGCTCAAAGATGTGCTCAGTGGGTTCATTGTCAAGTTCAGGTGAAGGTGATGTATGGTGAGTTGTTGTTTCAGCTACAGGTGTAGGTTCAGATGTAATTGTTGCAGATATCACAGGTGGGTGAGATGAAGATGTTAAGGGTGCAGAAGATGATGGTTGATCCTCAACTTGATCTGCTGGTCCTGCACTTTGATCTACAGTAACAACTGGCAACATTGCAGGCAACAAAGATCTAGGTACCCCTCTAAAACCCCTTTTTATGTTCCCAAAAATCTTTTTGGTCAATAGAATAGTCAAATAAGGATGTTTATTCTCAGTTTGTATTTCCAAAATCATTTGTAGAAATCATGGGTACATCAAAAATTTAGTTTTACCTTTCAAGTTTGCCACCATGCCATCAAAGATTAATTTTGAAAAGTTATAAATCCTGCCAGTAGAAAGACAAATCAAAGCAGTCGCAAGATTGCTACCAAATTGATCCCATCCACCACTTTTAGGACTCATACAATGTAAAATATGATGGACTAAAAATCTCCATTGGGGTGTAAAATGACTTTTCCAAAATGTAAAAGTACCATCAGCTGGATACCCTATATTACCCATCCCCTCAAAAATCTTAGTATTTGGCAACATGGAAATCCCTGAAGCATCTGCTAATTGAAGCTTACTTCGAACAGATGCCTCAGTGATTGTATACTCAAGAGTATCTATGGTTGCTCTTAGTTCTAGAGTCCCATCAGCAAGAGTTGAGGCAGTTGCAGTCTGCCAAAACTGTTTGACTAGGGAGTCATGGATAGTGGGATTGTGTCTCTTCACAGCATTTAGGTGTGAAGTCTTGGGAGTAACCTAAAAATGAGAACACGCACATACTACAAACATTATATCAGGCCTAGAGGGAGTTAAATACATGAGAGAACCTATCATGGATCTGTATAAGTGTATGTAACACCCCCAAATTGGGTCGCAGCGGAATAAGGGTCTGGGGCGTGTTACTTCATAGATCAATAACACAAGATGTATATAGAACGACCAAAAAGTCGTTTAAAAACTGATACATTGGATTTAACAAAGTATTTGTTACATAAGCCGAAGCTTCACTTGTCTACTTGTTCAAAGTACAAAGATTTCTAGCCCATACAGTTATACAAAATGTAATGCGACAAAATCTTTAATGCATGATATCCCAATCAAAACCACCAATGTATCCCTTGCACCTCGTGCTTATTGATCTCCTGAAAAACATTGCTTTAAAACGTCAACAATAATGTTGGTGAATTTATAGGTTTGATAAATCATATATTGTAGGACCACAAGATTTCCCAAGTGTATGATAATGCAACAGATGCAGACATCATATAAATGTAATTACGCTGCTCTAAGTTCATGACACTGAAGCTTGACGTGTATGAATACCAAATCAATGGCCTACATTGCCCGTGATGATGTTCTAACCCGCAACATCCTATGTTTGACATGGTATATGTTTGTTTGCCCAGTGATAGCTAATCACCCGAACGGGGTTGTCAAACCCAATAGATCTATTCATATCATTCACGCTCATAATCCAGTAACTGACAGTTCATGATAATGGGCTCAACTAGGGTTATCGCTACTTAGGCAACATGTAATCATAATATGAAACTTTACCACTTGTGTCCAGTTATAAAACATTGCATGTTTCTCACCCTAAAAACTTTGTAAAACAAAAGCATGTAAAACGTGGGGCTATGAACTCACTTTTAGTGAGCGAATAACTAGAATATCACAGATAATGCGCTAGGCAAATCATCAGATGCAACCTATTTAAATTAAGGTCGTATAAGTACTAATCACATTGGGTAATCACTACCATGCATGATTCTATATAGCTAATCACCATCTAAATGTTTGAGTGAAATCATGTTTATAAAATCAAAACATTTATAAACTTACTTTTGGTAAAAACGTCATAACTTTCACGTTTTAAGTCCATTTCTTATGCCCATGTCTTCATACTAAGGCGAGTTATCAAAAATTTACATTTTTATATTTTTGGTCCTCTGGTGAACAGTAACTTTTACTGTTCACACCAGATCATGAGTTATCTTATATCGTTTTTGTTGTCGTAAAACCCGTAATCGTCGTATTTTATTCGTTATAGCTCCGTTTTTAGCAATTCTTTAGAGCACATTCTCGTAGTTGAAAGTTCTACTTATTTATGAGGTTTACAAAAATAATTATTTCTATTATGAATAGTAACTTTTATAAAAATAGTTTTATAAAAGTATTAATTGTCATAAACTCACGAAATTCATAACTCGTTCGTTATTAATTGAAAAATTACGATTCTTATCATTTTGGAATCCTAAAAATATGTGTAATCTGTCAAAATTACTCAACTTACTGTTTTATATAATTTTTTTAAATTTTTTTATAAAAATTCTTTTATAAATCCGTTTAATTAACGTATAACTCGTAATTAGCATAACTTTTTCGTTATTTATCCGTTTGACAAGTTTCTTACCTTTTCGGAATCGTTATGATGTGTAGAATTTTATAAAAACATAAAATTATATGTTATTTACACGAATTTTGGACATATACTTGGTGTGACTTTGATAAGTCCATTTTTAAACCTTGTTTTTATACTTTACAACTTTTGTAATCCACCACAAGTCTCATATACCATATATATTATAAATCATACATATATTAAGAGTCCATTTGTCCATAGATGTCCACTTGTCCAAATTTATAAGTCCATCATAATACTTATAAACCATAACTTTCATATTTAACCATTAATCACTAGTTTTATATATGACCATTTTTACATAATAACCATAAGTGTGCAAGTCTTCCCATCTTGTTATAACCTTATTTTAACGATCATATGACATTATTACAAGTCCATAATCAACATTAACATGTCATTTACTTTTCCTTTACTTGTAACATATTATAAAACCTTTATAAACCCTAATTTGTAGTTAATCATTTTTACACCAAAACAATATGGTACAACACTTTCTCATCCCTTTTAACATGATATTAGCAATATCACAACATATATAATAGTGTACAAAATGATCATTACAAGTAAAAACTCCATTTTCATGTTAAAATCCTAAGTGGTGATTCAAGCTATAAAGAATTAACATATGCATATTAATGATAAATATAAGATCATAAAGAGTTCAAGATGACCTTATGGTGAATGAAGATGATGACTAACACAATCTAAACCCTTGTTTAGACTAGAAACCAAAGCTTGCCCAATATTAACCCTAGTTTTCCAAGTGAAAACCCTAACTTCTCTTTTCTTGATTAATGCTTGAAAATGGTTAGCCAATACTTGGAAACATCTTAGAATGTCTTAGATATGATGTGTATAGGTGTGTATAGGTTGTATAAAATTTGGTATGGATTTATTATAAAGAGTGTGCCAAGCCGTGGCTTTGTAGAGAGCAAAAGAGAGATAGAATTTGATTTTTAGTGAAGTGTTTTACTTGTATGTGTTCCTATCTCTAGTATGCATGTATATATGGCAAGTCTTGGTCAAAAGATTGCAATAGTTGGTCTTAGGACAACTTCATGGTCTTAAGGAAGAAAAATAGTCAAAAGGGAACAAGTTATGGCTTGGTTTAATTAGCTAGGAGATGTACAAAGCCACTTGGAAGATTTTTCTTATATTTCTTGTATACATTGCAACAATTTCATCCTATGTATGATATATATGACATATCTTTGTAACTTTTATGTATTGGGTATAAATATGGATATTTGTTGAAGCGTAGAAAAGTTTTGGCGGTTTCGGGTATGCCTAAACATATTTTATTGCGAAACGTAATCACTTTACGCAACCAATAAAAATAAAATGAACAAAGTTAATAATTATCCTCAAAATAATTACTTAACCCTTGCTTGATGTAAACATTTAATTGTTTGATGCCCGTTTACATTGAACGCTAATTTTTAGCCTACGCGATTTAGCTTAATGTTTACGATTTAAAACAAACGCGTATAATACAAAAGATACATAATAGATTTATCGATGTCGTTAATGAATTGAAAACACTGGGTGTTATAGTGTACATCCACTTCATCAGCTTCCTCATCTTTTGTCAATGCCATCTTGGTCTCGATTGGGGTTATTGCAGTTTTCACACTTGTAAGGTCAAACTTTTTCAGCATGACCGCAACATACTTGTCTTGAGAAATGAAAATTCCATCTGTCTTTTGTTTGACTTGCAATCCAAGGAAGAATATGAGTTCACCCATAGAACTCATTTGAAATCTGCCTTTCATCAATGCCTCAAATTCATCACATCAAGACTTTCTAGTAGAGCCAAAACTGATATCATCTACATACACTTGAACCAGCATGATATCCTTCTTGTCCTTCTTAATAAACAAAGTCTTGTCAATAGTACCCCTTCTGTATCCATGCTTCTCTAGAAATGTTGATAGAGTAGCATACCAAGCTCTAGGAGCTTGATGTAATCCATATAAAGCTTTAACAACCTTATAAACCTTCTTAGGATAATCAGGATCAACAAAACCAGGAGGTTGAGAAACATACACCTCTTCATCTATAGTGCCATACAAAAATGCACTTTTTACATCCATTTGGTGTACTATGAACCCCATAAATGAGGCAAAGGCTAAAACTAACCTGATAGCTTCTATTCTTGCCATAGGAGTAAAAACCTGAGCATAGTCAATAACCTCTTCCTGTCTGTGACTTTAGGCAACTAGTCTTGCCTTATTTTTGACAACTACTCCTCTTTCATCCCTTTTGATTATGTATACCTATTTTGTTCCAATCACCTTTGCACCATGAGGTAGATCTACTAGAATCCATACCTGTTGCAGCCTAAACTGTAACAACTCCTCTTGCATAGCTTCAACCCAACTATCATCTTTTAGAGTTTAGAAATCTTTTTAGGTTCCTCCTAAGATAAGAAGCAGGCAAACAAACATTGCTGTTGATCTTTGTGATTATTCCTTTGCTACTTTTAAACATAACTCACAAGTGCATAGGCTCCTGAATGTTGCTGCACTTTGCTTCTAGTTTGCACAGATGACTTAGGATCACCTAATATTTGACTTTGTGGGTGAATGTTGTGTATCCTAAGAGTAGGAACGGGACTAACAGCTACTTCTGTTGGTAAGTTGTTGAAATCATGGACCATACCCTCGTCATCATAAGAAGCCTCATCAAAAATCCCTTTCTGAGGCTTGTTAAAGATTGTGAGCTCTGGTATATCTGAATCATCTTGATCAGCATGTTGAGAATTAACTGGACCACTACCAGATTTAACTGAGGTAGTACTGGTAGCTTTGTTTTTAGGTACTTCACTTAAATGCTTTAAAGCAAGTTCATCCAATTCTCTTCTAAAATCTAGAATTTCAAGAGTTTCTTCTGAAATGCCAGTAGAATAAGCCTCCTTCTCTTATGTTTTAAGGTTTTGAAGCTCTGTGAAAAACTCCTCTGCCTTTAAATTAGTAGAAGACTTCCTTGGACCAACATGCCTAACTGTTGTAGGCACAACAATAAGCTCCTCAGCCTCATCTTCTTCCTCAGAAGCATTTGCATTAGGAGTTTGTAGTGTACCTGCACTATTAGTCACTTTTAAAGTACCTGCATGTGGGTTAGTTTTATTCTCCAAAGACACAGGAATATAGTTCATAGAATCAGTTAGATAATCAATATCAAACATCCATCTATAACCTACTCCTTTCACATTGGGTTTTTCTTTAAGAAATTTTACATGCAGATTTACTTCTACCTTTTTGGTTACTAAATTATATACCCTAAAAGCTTTGCTATTTAGTGAGTAACCAACTAAGAAACCCTCATCACACTTTCCATCAAACTTGCCAAGCACACTTAGAGTATCTAAAATGGTAACATGGCACCCAAAAGGTCTTATGTAGCTAATAATTGGTTTGTGGCCAAACTAAGGCTCATAAGGAGTTTTGTTTTAAGATTTAGTCACTCTTACCCTATTAAAGATATAACAAGCAGTACTAACTGCTTCTGCCCAAAAAGTAGTTGGTAAAAGTGAGTCGGCTAGCATAGTTCTAGCTGCCTTAATTAGGGTCCTGTTCATTCTTTCAACAACTCTATTATGCTGTGGAGTTCTGGCATTGCTATACTCTTATTTTATTCCCTTGTTCCTACAAAATTCAAGCATATCCCTATTCTTAAATTCAGTGTCATTATCTGATCTAATGATTTTAACCCTGTGATTAAGCTGGTTTTCAATTTGTCTAATGAAGTTCTGAAGCATACCACTAGTTTCATCCTTAGTAGCCAAGAAGAATACCCAACTAAATCTGGTATAATCATCAGTAATTACAAGGCAATAACTTGCATGATTAATGCTTTTTACAGAAGTAGGTCCAAAAAGATCTATATGCAAGGTGTGTAATGGCTCAGTAATTGTTCTTTCTAATTTAGCCTTATAGAAGGCCTTGTGTTGCTTACCTTTTTGGTAGGCAACACATGTATGGTCATTTCTAAAAACCTTGGAAGGTAGACCTCTTACAAGGTTTTCCTTCACAAGTTTGTTTAAGTTTTTAAAATTTATATGACCTAACCTCCTGTGCCA